>JAWQFJ010034531.1:0-19001 GCA_034096865.1 Theodoxus fluviatilis | reverse complement strand
AAGAGATGCCTCAAATGAAGGGTTGGCAGGCTGTAGCTATCAGTAAGAGATTGCCTCAAATGAAGGATTGGCAGGATGTAGCTATCAGTAAGAGATGCCTCAAATGAAGGGTTGGCAGGCTGTAGCTATCAGTAAGAGATTGCCTCAAATGAAGGGTTGGCAGGATGTAGCTATCAGTAAGAGATGCCTCAAATGAAGGGTTGGCAGGCTGTAGCTATCAGTAAGAGATGCCTCAAATGAAGGATTGGCAGGCTGTAGCTATCAGTAAGAGATGCCTCAAATGAAGGGTTGGCAGGCTGTAGCCAACAGTAAGAGATGCCTCAAATGAAGGGTTGGCAGGCTGTAGCTATCAGTAAGAGATTGCCTCAAATGAAGGGTTGGCAGGCTGTAGCTATCAGTAAGAGATTGCCTCAAATGAAGGGTTGGCAGGCTGTAGCTATCAGTAAGAGATGCCTCAAATGAAGGGTTGGCAGGATGTAGCTATCAGTAAGAGATGCCTCAAATGAAGGGTTGGCAGGCTGTAGCTATCAGTAAGAGATGCCTCAAATGAAGGGTTGGCAGGCTGTAGCTATCAGTAAGAGATGCCTCAAATGAAGGGTTGGCAGGATGTAGCTATCAGTAAGAGATGCCTCAAATGAAGGGTTGGCAGGCTGTAGCTATCAGTAAGAGATGCCTCAAATGAAGGGTTGGCAGGCTGTAGCTATCAGTAAGAGATGCCTCAAATGAAGGGTTGGCAGGCTGTAGCTATCAGTAAGAGATGCCTCAAATGAAGGGTTGGCAGGCTGTAGCTATCAGTAAGAGATGCCTCAAATGAAGGGTTGGCAGGCTGTAGCTATCAGTAAGAGATGCCTCAAATGAAGGATTGGCAGGCTGTAGCTATCAGTAAGAGATTGCCTCAAATGAAGGATTGGCAGGATGTAGCTATCAGTAAGAGATGCCTCAAATGAAGGGTTGGCAGGCTGTAGCTATCAGTAAGAGATTGCCTCAAATGAAGGGTTGGCAGGCTGTAGCTATCAGTAAGAGATGCCTCAAATGAAGGGTTGGCAGGCTGTAGCTATCAGTAAGAGATGCCTCAAATGAAGGGTTGGCAGGCTGTAGCTATCAGTAAGAGATGCCTCAAATGAAGGGTTGGCAGGCTGTAGCTAACAGTAAGAGATGCCTCAAATGAAGGGTTGGCAGGCTGTAGCTATCAGTAAGAGATTGCTTCAAATAAAGAGTTGGCAGGCTGTAGCTAACAGTAAGAGATGCCTCAAATGAAGGGTTGGCAGGCTGTAGCTATCAGTAAGAGATTGCCTCAAATGAAGGGTTGGCAGGCTGTAGCTATCAGTAAGAGATTGCCTCAAATGAAGGATTGGCAGGATGTAGCTATCAGTAAGAGATGCCTCAAATGAAGGGTTGGCAGGCTGTAGCTATCAGTAAGAGATGCCTCAAATGAAGGGTTGGCAGGCTGTAGCTATCAGTAAGAGATTGCCTCCAATGAAGGGTTGGCAGGATGTAGCTATCAGTAAGAGATTGCTTCAAATGAAGGATTGGCAGGCTGTAGCTATCAGTAAGAGATGCCTCAAATGAAGAGTTGGCAGGCTGTAGCCAACAGTAAGAGATGCCTCAAATGAAGGGTTGGCAGGCTGTAGCTATCAGTAAGAGATGCCTCAAATGAAGAGTTGGCAGGCTGTAGCCAACAGTAAGAGATGCCTCAAATGAAGGGTTGGCAGGCTGTAGCTATCAGTAAGAGATGCCTCAAATGAAGGGTTGGCAGGATGTAGCTATCAGTAAGAGATGCCTCAAATGAAGGGTTGGCAGGATGTAGCTATCAGTAAGAGATGCCTCAAATGAAGGTTTGGCAGGATGTAGCTATCAGTAAGAGATGCCTCAAATGAAGGGTTGGCAGGCTGTAGCTATCAGTAAGAGATTGCTTCAAATGAAGGGTTGGCAGGATGTAGCCAACAGTAAGAGATGCCTCAAATGAAGGGTTGGCAGGCTGTAGCCAACAGTAAGAGAGAGAGAGAGAGAAGAGCAGGGAGAGAGAGGTGACTGACTTTATTGGATTCAGCCAACGGCCGATCACAAGGACATACTCACTGTGCTCCATGTCAGGAGCTCCGCATTCTCTATCACCATATGAGCAGGTATGGATATAAACAACGGAAGCTCATAATCGATCACGTAAATAGATGCCTCAAAGAAGGTTGGCTGACAGGCTGTAGCTATTCAGGTTAACGACGATTGGCCTACAAATGAAAGGATTTGGCACCAGAAATGTAGCATAGTATCAGCTAAGACGATGCCTCAAAATGAAGTGCCTGGCAGACTCCGTAGCTCGATCAGCATAAGAAATTTCGCATACAATTACTCGTCTAGATTGTGAAATGGTAGCAATCATATGACACATTATTTCATGAACAAGCAGGACCAGCATTGTTTAAGCGTGATTTAGTTCTAGAAAACATCAGACCCTAGATCTCGTAGTTGGAAGGCATAATAAAAAGTCCATGACACCTCGAGTCGTGTGTCATAAAAACCACGGTCATTTATTACAAAAGGTAGCATCAGTAGGGGTCACCGGACATTTGAGATATTCCCTTTTATAGCGCTTACATTTATAGGCTGTGTCATCAGTAAGAGGGATTTGCTGTTATGTCACAATAAAATGTTGTAACAAAGGGACAGTGGCACTGGGACAGATGTAAGCCAACCGTAAGAGATGCCTCAATGAGGGTTGGCAGGCTGTAGCTATCAGTAAGAGATGCCTCAAATGAAGGGTTGGCAGGATGGTAGCTATCAGTAAGAGATGCTCAAATGAAGGGTTGGCAGGATGTAGCTATCAGTAAGAGATGCCTCAATGAAGGTTTGGCAGGCTGTAGCGATCAGTAAGAAGATGCCTCAAATGAAGGGTTGGCAGGCTGTGAGCTATCAGTAAGAGATGCCTCAATGAAGGGTTGGCAGGCTGTAGCCAACAGTAAGAGATGCCCTCAAATGAAGGGTTGGCAGGCTGAGTAGTATCAGTAAGAGATGCCCGGCAAACATATGAAAGCGTGTGTTTGTGCTCACATTCTTGCTGAATTTAAACCACAGGAAGGATGATCAGTAAGGCAGTGAGCATTATGCCCTCAAAGATGTACAGTAAATAAGAATGAGAATCTTTGGCATACGGTCTGTCAGCATATCAGTAAGTACTAGATTTGCGCATTCAAATGAAGGTGCGAGCGTTGATTTGTTTCCTCGCCAAGCTGCCAGGTACTTTATCAAGCTATGTCACCGACTATTCTAAATCGGATTACTGAGATGCCCAAATGAGGGTTGAGCATAGGACTATGGATCTCTATCAATGGATAATTTTATATCAATGAGAACTAAGAGTGAATGACTCAAATGAAGGATGCCATGCTGTAGCTATGTCAGTATAGATGACATATTGCTATACAAACGAAACGGATTCGGGCAGTGAAGTTGTGGTTTAGGCAAGATAATTCACAACCAGTAATATACAGAATTATTCGTGAACCTCACATGTTGATTAGGGTTCGTGCTTGTCGTATACATGCACTGTTCCAAGTGACTGTCCTGTTACACTCAAGCAACTAATTTTCTCTTTTAGAAAATTTCTTTCGGTAGTAGTAATGCTCGCTACCTCCAAGAATATGCATATCCGGCCTCACACAAAGTAGTTTTTAACTGAGTTTGGCCAACCAATTGAGTTTATCTGGGACCTATCAGTACAGAGAGTATTTGCAGTGGAATTAGCATTAGCATGATGTAGGCTTGCTTAGGTAGCCTGTCATCAGACATTTGGTCAGTATTTAGCCAAGTATTTGATAGCTTTCATTGACACCATTAATGGCGAGAGGAAACTTCTCTTTCTCCAGATACCAAGCTGTAGGGCGTTCTGGCAGTCAAAACTGAAGAGGTGGCAGGGCTGTAAAGCATAAAAAATTCAGTAAGGAGCAATTGCTCGTTCAAAATTGAAGGGTTGGCAGGCTGTAGCGTAGAATCACAGCCTAGACGCTGAAGAGGATGAAAACCCACCAAAGAAGAGGGATTAGCGCCAGAAGCCACTCCTGTAGCTATCAGTAAGAGATGCCTCAAATGAAGGGTTGGCAGGCTGTAGCTATCAGTAAGAGATTGCTTCAAATGAAGGGTTGGCAGGCTGTAGCTATCAGTAAGAGATTGCTTCAAATGAAGGGTTGGCAGGATGTAGCTATCAGTAAGAGATGCCTCAAATGAAGGGTTGGCAGGCTGTAGCTATCAGTAAGAGATTGCTTCAAATGAAGGGTTGGCAGGATGTAGCTATCAGTAAGAGATTGCTTCAAATGAAGGGTTGGCAGGATGTAGCTATCAGTAAGAGATTGCCTCAAATGAAGGATTGGCAGGATGTAGCTATCAGTAAGAGATGCCTCAAATGAAGGATTGGCAGGATGTAGCTATCAGTAAGAGATTGCCTCAAATGAAGGATTGGCAGGATGTAGCTATCAGTAAGAGATTGCTTCAAATGAAGGGTTGGCAGGCTGTAGCTATCAGTAAGAGATGCCTCAAATGAAGGGTTGGCAGGCTGTAGCTATCAGTAAGAGATGCCTCAAATGAAGGGTTGGCAGGCTGTAGCTATCAGTAAGAGATGCCTCAAATGAAGGGTTGGCAGGATGTAGCTATCAGTAAGAGATGCCTCAAATGAAGGGTTGGCAGGCTGTAGCTATCAGTAAGAGATTGCCTCAAATGAAGGGTTGGCAGGCTGTAGCTATCAGTAAGAGATGCCTCAAATGAAGGGTTGGCAGGCTGTAGCTATCAGTAAGAGATGCCTCAAATGAAGGGTTGGCAGGCTGTAGCTATCAGTAAGAGATTGCCTCAAATGAAGGGTTGGCAGGATGTAGCTATCAGTAAGAGATGCCTCAAATGAAGGATTGGCAGGCTGTAGCTATCAGTAAGAGATTGCCTCAAATGAAGGATTGGCAGGATGTAGCTATCAGTAAGAGATGCCTCAAATGAAGGGTTGGCAGGCTGTAGCTATCAGTAAGAGATGCCTCAAATGAAGGGTTGGCAGGCTGTAGCTATCAGTAAGAGATGCCTCAAATGAAGGGTTGGCAGGCTGTAGCATCAGTAAGAGATGCCTCAAATGAAGGGTTGGCAGGCTGTAGCTATCAGTAAGAGATGCCTCAAATGAAGGGTTGGCAGGCTGTAGCTATCAGTAAGAGATGCCTCAAATGAAGGGTTGGCAGGCTGTAGCTATCAGTAAGAGATTGCCTCAAATGAAGGGTTGGCAGGCTGTAGCTATCAGTAAGAGATGCCTCAAATGAAGGGTTGGCAGGCTGTAGCCAACAGTAAGAGATGCCTCAAATGAAGGGTTGGCAGGCTGTAGCTATCAGTAAGAGATGCCTCAAATGAAGGGTTGGCAGGCTGTAGCTATCAGTAAGAGATGCCTCAAATGAAGGTTTGGCAGGCTGTAGCTATCAGTAAGAGATGCCTCAAATGAAGGGTTGGCAGGCTGTAGCTAACAGTAAGAGATGCCTCAAATGAAGGGTTGGCAGGCTGTAGCTATCAGTAAGAGATTGCCTCAAATGAAGGGTTGGCAGGCTGTAGCTATCAGTAAGAGATGCCTCAAATGAAGGGTTGGCAGGCTGTAGCTAACAGTAAGAGATGCCTCAAATGAAGGGTTGGCAGGCTGTAGCTATCAGTAAGAGATTGCCTCAAATGAAGGGTTGGCAGGCTGTAGCTATCAGTAAGAGATGCCTCAAATGAAGGGTTGGCAGGATGTAGCTATCAGTAAGAGATTGCTTCAAATGAAGGGTTGGCAGGCTGTAGCTATCAGTAAGAGATGCCTCAAATGAAGGGTTGGCAGGCTGTAGCTATCAGTAAGAGATGCCTCAAATGAAGGGTTGGCAGGCTGTAGCTATCAGTAAGAGATTGCTTCAAATGAAGGGTTGGCAGGCTGTAGCTATCAGTAAGAGATGCCTCAAATGAAGGGTTGGCAGGCTGTAGCTATCAGTAAGAGATGCCTCAAATGAAGGGTTGGCAGGCTGTAGCTATCAGTAAGAGATTGCCTCAAATGAAGGGTTGGCAGGCTGTAGCTATCAGTAAGAGATGCATCAAATGAAGGGTTGGCAGGCTGTAGCTATCAGTAAGAGGTGCCTCAAATGAAGGATTGGCAGGCTGTAGCTATCAGTAAGAGATGCCTCAAATGAAGGGTTGGCAGGCTGTAGCTATCAGTAAGAGATGCCTCAAATGAAGGGTTGGCAGGCTGTAGCTATCAGTAAGAGATTGCTTCAAATGAAGGGTTGGCAGGCTGTAGCTATCAGTAAGAGATTGCTTCAAATGAAGGGTTGGCAGGCTGTAGCTATCAGTAAGAGATGCCTCAAATGAAGGGTTGGCAGGCTGTAGCCAACAGTAAGAGGATGCCTCGAATGAAGGATTGGCAGTGGTCATTCTGATGGACAGTGGGCCAAGACTCACTTGCTGTTGGTGATGAGGTAGTCAGGGGTGGCAAGGTAGTCGGGGACGAGGCAGGACAGGATGTAGATGGCTGCAGTGTACTGGTAGTGGTTGATGACCTCTAGCACCATGTCCAGCCCCTCGGACACCACGCCCGACACCCTGCAGTGAAGGGCGCAGACAATGAGGCAAACACAGACACATTTCTAAAACCAGCAAAACTGTGGTTCAACTTTGTTTTAAATAGCAGTATGCTTGAAATTCTTCAACTGAATGCCTGATACACTGATGTTTCATGTTTATCAGTTGTCACACTCAATTGGTTGGATGCATGACAGCACAGCAACAAAGATACCTGCAAGGCTGGGTAGTAGCAGATTATTAATTCCATATCTTTGTTCTGCATGTGGGCCTGAGAATTATAACTGACAGTGAAACTTAGGGCTGAAGTGGCTTTAGAGATAGAGGCAATCAACATATGCCCTCATTGTTATTCTGCATCTCTGTCAGTCATTATTCATGTGTTGAAGAAAAAGAGCAAAATATATTAATAAAGATTCATCAAATGCACTATGAAAATTTATCTTCCTTAACATATTATCCAAAGATTTCAAACACAAAGAATTTCCCTTCAACATTCAAAATTATTTAATAGAGAGACAAATCCAAACCAATATTACTTTCAACCTTGTGAATTATTCCCAGGTTTACTTCACAGCAAAGATCCTACCTCCAAACGTATCAACATTCTCACTGACAGTCACCACCACACATTCCAATTAAGCCGTCCTACCTCCAAGTACACTACAACACCAGCAACAATTCACACTGAGGTTCCCAGGCTTCAAGCATTCAATCAAGTCTAATCTGACTGTTCATCAGACAATTCTGCATGACTGTCACACTACAGTCATGCTCAACTACAGTCACAGCTTCAATCAACAGACTGCATGCCTGTCACACTCTACAGTCATACTCAACAACAGTCACAACTTCAATCAACAGACTGCATGCCTGTCACACTCTACAGTTATACACAACAACAGTCACAGCTTCAATCAGCAGACTGCATGCCTGTCACACTTTACAGTCATACTCAACAACTGTCACAGCTTCAATCAACAGCCTGCATGCCTGTCACACTCTACAGTCATACACAACAACAGTCACAACTTCAATCAGCAGACTGCATGCCTGTCACACTTTACAGTCATACTCAACAACTGTCACAGCTTCAATCAGCAGACTGCATGCCTGTCACATTCTACAGTCATACTCAACAACAGTCAAAGCTTCAATCAACAGACAACTGATGGTCATGTGCTGCCAGCATTAGGCTCACTGCTCCATCTGAGTTCACCATCACACCATTATGTTCACTTGTTACACACAAAAGTAACACCACAGTAAATCACAGCTGCAATCTAAAGACTACCTTGAAAGTTCCATGCTCCTGGCACTCACACACATCTCAGCTGAATCCCCATCAGACAATTCTGCACAGGAGTAACAAATGGTCAGCGCGGCTGGATGCCCCACTCATCAGCTGGAACCTCTGATTGCTGGGCTTTCAGGGCCTGCCCTAGTCATCTATACCATCAGCCTACAATCTTCTACCACGGAGAGGGCTCCAAATTCCTGCACTCACTCATGGCCAACTTGAGTCATGAGGATGGCCACAAAGCAGGCGATAGGGCTGTGGGCCTTGGTGCCCGCCAGGATGGAGGTGAGGGTGGGGTCGGCCAAGGAAGGGGGGTCGAGGGAGGGGGCCATACCCCCCACGCTGTGGCGGTGTAGGCGCAGCCTGAGCATCAGCGACCACGCCCAGTTGTTGAACTGCTGCTCCCATGTGGTGGAGCTCCGCACTGCACTGACCATCTGAATGTGGCGATGATACTGATAGTCTTTAGAGTGGTGGTGGTGGCAGCAGTGGTGGTGACAGTTATGGGTGATATAGTGATGGATGGTGGTAGTGTTGAAGATGGTGATGACAATGACAAACATGATTTCATCTGCATTCACTAATTTCTAAAGTTATCAGAAACAAATACATGGTAAAGTGACTATGCATGAAATAGATGCAGCTAAGTGAAACACACACCCCACCCCCGGAGAAATACACTGCAAAAAACCCCTAAAACTCCTTGGCGGAAGCAAACATGTACTTCCAACTTTGAACAGAAACTGTAGCTATCTTATGAAAGGAACCAACATGCAGACAAAATCTTTTAAATCAATGTATATATTCTATGCCCTGAAACTCAGAAAAAAGAAACTTGCCACCAACACTTGATAATTGTATCCAACTTGAAGCATAAAGATGGTGACACGACTACCATATAATGCAGTGTTCAAGTTATGAAATGAAGACGCGTACCATCATTTCAGTTTTCTCTTTTGTACTCAGTAAATTCAAATGGGCAGCCGGCCTCTGAATAATATCATTCATTCATTCATTCTCTCTCTCTCTCTCTCTCTCTCTCTCTCTCTCTCTCTCATGCACATACACAAAGATATTGAGTAGACAAACATTTCTATAAAAATCCATCTCTGCATTTTCATGCCACCCAATTTTTATGCATAAGAACTGCATAATGCATGAGGCTACAAAGTGATACAAGGGAGGAAAACAAATAAGCCAACAAGCAGGAAAATGAAAAGGCACTAGTGCATCATGCTCTGCCGGGAGCTCAGGGGATGGGGTGAGTGAGTGCAGAGGGCTGGATACCCAGTTCATCTCAGCTTGGGATGCATTAAACTTTTATTTTCTCATCACCCAGTGAGATAATTCATACACAGTGCAAAGATGAGAAAACAAGTAGCAGGGAAAAAAACCTCAGCCTAAAGCCAAAGCAATGTGCAGGCATCTGAGTCATTCAAAAAGAAGCAAAAGGTTAATTTCACATGGATGACATAAGCACATAATGGTTTTATGAAAAGGTTTACAGCAACAAATTTAGCTTTGAAAACGGTTAAAATTGTTGCATAGTTAATAAATATATTGAGCAAATGAAACTAAACACCTGAGGCAAGTTTCCCAGACTGTGGATACGCAATCTAAAGCAATCCTAAGGGTGTTTCTGGTATCATTCTAAAGTAGTCACTATGATCATTAAGGAGTCAGTATCAAAATTGGAATGAAAAGGCAGAGAGTGTCTGGTTTTGGATCAACTTACAACAGCACACGGTGTGGTTGCAGCCCTCTGCTCCACGGGGAGCCCACAGGAATAAGTCAAGTAAATCAAGTCTGGTTTTGGAAATGGATTCATTACATAAACTCACCAACTGGATGTAGCACATACTTACAGCAACCACTTTGATAAAGATCAGCATTGCCTTTTGGATTGCTTTAGATTGCATGTCCATAGTCCTGGGAAACCTGCCTCCAAATTAAACAAAAAAGCAAAAAAGAAAAGCAGCATCTACCTTGTCACCAAAGGGAATTTGGGGGCAGGCAGCCAGAGAGATGGCGCAAACAGAGGCCAGTTGGAGAGTCACCTGACGCATGCCCTCCATGATGAAGGCGGCCATGTTTCGGCTGGAGATGTAGCGCGTGTAGGCTTCCACCACCAGCACTGCCACCTGGCGATGCAGGCTTACATCCAGCACTGGAATGTTGAGCTGCAAGAACAGGAGCCTCTGGTGAGCTGGCACCATGGTTGGAGTGTGCAGTGTGGCATGAAAACAAGGACTGACTATGAAGTCTGGTCTGTTTGTGTGCTCTGGCAAGGTTAACACATTTTGTCTAGGTTGATTTTAACTGGTCTTGCCTCTGCTCATGTGCAAGCAAGTGATATGACATTTTCCTGGTAAGTAAGTCAATGACAGAAGACAGTGACAAGTGCAGTGTGTCAAATAACACCTGCTCCTACAGCATTTTCACATGCCAAAGTACCAGTTTAAAAGGCATTGGTTCATTACTGATGAGAATTCAAATCTTATCTTCCCAGCACCTTGTAGTCATACTGTTGCACACTATAAGGTATGACAAAATTACATTTGAACTCCAAACCCAAATATTTCTTCACCTCTGGGTTGAGTCCCCAGTTCATGCCAGTCAGGATGAGGCGGGACAGCTGGTTGGGGATGCTGGAGAGGTCAGAGTTCAAAAGCCATTGCTGCAGCAGAGCCACATCAGGGTCTGTGGGAATCCAGCTGTGCAGGGGCAGCTCATGGAACAGGTGCAGTGCCATCTGTAAACAAAAATCACCATGACAACTCGCAGTGGGGACACATGATCTGTGACAGCTACAGTAAGCCATCCCCTCCCACCATCAGCTGGAATCTGTGGTTTGGAAGCTTCCAGGATCTTCTTTTCATAAACCTCCTCATTACATGCAAGGGGATTAATATTTACCCAACATCAGACCTAAACAAAACTTAGTCACTGGCATATTGAGACTCAGTGGCTTTCTTTCCAAATCATCTTTGACTTTTACTAATGTCATCTATCTACCCCAAAACATTTACAAAACCTATTAAAAAACCAAAACAAAAACCACACACACACATACCCGTAAAACCCCCCACAGAACTTACTGATCCCAGGTTGTCCATTTCTGCATGGCACTGCTGCAGCAGCACAGACATCACTGAAGGTTGTCTGCGTGCCACACTGGCCAGCAGCTCACGCCCTGACTTGGAGCAGAATTCCCTGGTGTGGATGGCCAGATAGGCAATCTCAAACAGACTCAGGGCCACGCAGTTCACCAGGTCTGACTCCTCGGATGGGCGGAACTGGACCATGTTGGCCAGGGTGGACAGCAGGTAGATGGTCTCTGAAACTGGCAGCTTTTCAAGGCTGTCTGAGAGTCTGAGAGCACCGCTAGTGGTGAGCAAGTCTGCACGGCAGGTGGCCGCGTCTGGCAGAGACTCCAAGCGGAACTCAGGGCGCTGATGCTGGTGCAGCAGCCAGAGCAGGCGCCACATGGTTCCCTTGGAGACAGAGGTGTAGGGCATCTCAGCCAGGAACTGCCAGGACCCCAGTCTGCAGAGGGAAAAGGAAGGATGAACACTGGTGTTCGGTGCCAAGGCATCCTGAGGAAACACTGACAAGGACACATGAAGGGGACAAGGAGGTGCATGGAGATGGGCTGACATGGATCATGGCGGGGCATGTAAATGGTGATTAATGTATTCTATTTTTCACACCACAGTATAGTGGACTATGCGGACTGAAAGTAATTCAAAGTTGTCATACCAATTCCTCCCAATTTGAGAAGAAAGATATCACCAATGATTCTCAGACCTCAATCTACAGGGATTCAGGTAAAATTTTGGTTGATAAATGAGAGCACACTAATTTTGCCATGTGTTAAAGTTAAGTAGGACTGTAGCTCCAACATCATGTGATAACGTGAAAACAGCTGAGCTACATTTAGCATGAAAAAAAATGCATGGTCATTACATTTTATATAAGAATAAATATCATTGAATGAATTTAGTTAATGTGGTAGAGTTGGCACATAAGAAATTTGGGAGCTGTCTGAAATTCTATATCTACAAATATGTACATGAATACCTTCAAAAGGTAGTCTTAAGTAATTTCATTGGATTTCCTATATTTAAATTTTAATGTGTCAAAATGTTTGTGACCAAAAAATGATCAGTGATGTATTTGCACCATACAAAATTTGAAGTGGATACTGATACAGACTAAAACCATTTATTCCAGCAAATCATTCTTCTGTTGTTCTCAAATCCAACCCATTGTAGAAACACCCTAAATCATTTTTATAACAACAACCACATAAAAAAGGAAATACAACAGTGCCTGAAAATATTTCAGTTTTCACTAATTCTTTTCAAGACAGAACTTCATGCCTCTAATGATCTGTTATTGTAATCAAATTTTGTGCAGCAGCAGTTGAAGGAGCAACCTTTCATTGCTCTATACAGAACATCATCTCTCAACACATAGTTCCTCCTGTACATACACTGGTCCGCAAAAGTTTAGGGCCGGCCCTTGTTATCAGTAGCTTTACAAATATTTATTTTACACTGAGACAACGACGCTGAAAATGACGCAAGGTGGGCTACGCTGCAACTTTATTTATTGCTGCTAGTGCCCAAACCTGTTATGCAGGCATTGCCATTGAGCAAAGGTGTTGTCAGCGGAGCCAAAAATGTTGCAAATTCACGAGAATTTTACAAAGTTTAGTAGAGTTTCGCTGAAGAAGCAATGTCGCTGCAGGTTTCTGGCATATTGCACGTGCAAGCCATGTCCCTAGTGACCACTGTTCAGCAAAAGTTACAAACCAACGGGTATTTAAGGGCCGCAACCAGGGCTCTCAATAATCATGCCTCCAAGACAGAGACTGTCAACACTTGATCATGGACGAGCGCTGGGGTGGCTTCAGGATGGAACTCCCGGCCGAGAAGTCGCCAGACGGCTTGGAGTGAGCCACTCTGTCATCCAACGCCTGCACGAACGCTTCCAGGCCACCGGAAGTGCTGAACGGTCCCGCTCCGGACGCCCACGAGCAACAAGCTGGCGCGAAGACCGTTATCTTCAACTCTTGGCGCTGCATGTCCAAACAATCACTGCCAGGACCCTGAGAGTCACCCTGAGGACAGCCACCAACATTACCATCTCCCAGGACACCTTCAAGCGACGCCTGCACGAGATGGACCTCCACTCAAGGGTCCCTGCCATCCGAACACCGCTGACACCACAACATCACCGAGCTCGGATGGCATTCTGCCGCAAACACCAGCGCTGGAACAGGCAGCAGTGGGGCACAGTCCTGTTTACCGATGAATCTTGGTTTACCGTGTCGAACAGTGATGCTCGGAGGCGCGTGTGGCGACGTGTAGGCGAGCGATTCATCGATGCTTGCGTCCAAGAGCACAACCGTTATGAAGGGGGATCTGTGATGGTGTGGGGAGGCTTTCATCTCCATGGGAGGACTCCTCTGTACCTCATCCGAGGCAACCTGACCGGCATCAGGTACAGAGATGAGATTGTCAGGCCGATCATCGTCCCCACTCTGTGAGCCTGGGACGTGGCTCCTGTCTACAGGACGACAACGCCACCCCTCACCATGCTGTGGTGGTGAGGGACTTTCTGCAGCGTCAGCAGGTTGTCCGCAAGGACTGGCCAGCACAATCCCCAGACCTGGCTCCCATTGAAAACTTGTGGGACATTCTGGGACGCAGCGTAGTGGACAATCACCCCCATCCCGCAGATGCTGCTCAGCTCTTCCAGTTCCTGCAGCAGGAGTGGCTCACCATCCCACAACATATGCAGCAGAACCTTGTCTTCTCGATGAGGCAATGGATGATGGATTCTTTGGCAGCAAATGGTGGCCACACCCATTATTGAAAATGGACAAACTGACTGGACTTTCCTTGCAACTTTCAGAAAGGGGGGTGGGGTGCTTTTGACGGATGCCAAGCTAATGAGTTTTGACTTGTCAATGAATTTTTGGCATAAATCAATTGCTTAAATATTGAATGAAATCATTCTTTGAATTGCAGATATTTTTTTAATATTTGTTTCCTTTTGAGAGAGAAATGTTTATGTGGCCCTTAACTTTTGCGGACCAGTGTATTTCATCAAAGCCACTTCATGTATCAGTTTTTCCCTCTACCATCTGGTTCTGAACATTTCAGGCAACAAACTGAAAACCATATGCTAAAGCACCACAACCTTCCATCCTGTTTAATCATTGATGACTCTCATGTCAGATTCACTCTTCATACAGAAAAAATGACCTTGGAGGATTAGTTATCAAACAAATGCATGTGCATCACACCCAAACATTTACTCATGGAATGCTGACCCATATATCCATGTATGCATGTCCATTAATCCAAATCAACAAATACAAACATCTCAATGCAGTTGCACACACATATCCCCTGGCAGATTTGTATTTTGCCAAACATAAAATCAGTTGTCTTTAAAATAAAACAGAGAAGAAAACAAGGTTAAAACATCTCCAGGTGAAGTATAGGAACTATTCAAGCAATCCTGCAAAAACAATTCACATTCATTTGCTGCAAAACCCTTCATGCCAAACCCTTGTCTACTGATCAGCATGTAAAAACAAAACTATGTCGGGGCATTCCAAAACAAATCAACAGCATCTTTGAAAAACATGCAGCACATATTTCAAAAGTAATTTCTCATTGAAATTGTTTGAAAATTGTTGAAAGATTACTTCAGACTAAGCACAGCAAAACTCCTAATTCCTATGGAGAGAGAGGTTTTGAATAAAGAAAATATGAATGACTGCAAAATATTTTACAATGGACCTTCAGTGAACATATTTCAAAACTGACAGTGGCAAGAAAAACTCAAAACCACAGCAAAGGGTCTTTGACCACAGTGTGCACAGTGGAAACCAACCAAAGCAAGGAAGCAGCATGACGCCATTTAGAGTAAGGCTTTACTTACACCCTCATAGGTTTGCTGCTGTAGACCAGCGAGATTGAAATCAAAAGAAAAGAAGGCATCACTGGCACCACAAAGAAGAAAACTATGAGCACTACGGAAGTTTCCTTGGAGAATCATCACACCCTTACTACTACAGAATCTCCAATGTCACAAGAGTGCTTAGTACAAAGCCTTTAAAACTGGTAACATACACATTTCCTGCCTGTATGATGAAGGTTTCCATGGCAAAACTGAAAACATTTGATGACAAGCTTTATTACTTCTCCTTAGTAGTGCAATGTCCCATACTGCCTCACTCCACCCTTGCTGCCATTCCTTACAACCCCTAGCTTGTAGGGAAGAGGTGAGTTCATCCATCTCATTTTACTACAAACTCAGCATTCTAAATTTAGTGACCATGTGCTCTGTGTGTGGAAGTCCTGCCACAAGATAATCCCATGAAAGCTAAATGTGGAATGTGTTTGAGGAGGAGAATGGGTTGGAGGAGGAGAGATGGGACGGAGGAGGAGAAATGGATGGAGGAGGAGAATGGGATGGAGGAGGAGAATGGGATGGAGGAGGAGAATGGGATGGAGGAGGAGAATGGGATGGAGGAGGAGAATGGGATGGAGGAGGAGAATGGGATGGAGGAGGAGAATGGGTGGGAGGAGGAGAATGGGATGGAGGAGGAGAATGGGATGGAGGAGGAGAATGGGATGGAGGAGGAGATTGGATGGAGGAGGAGAATGGTTGGAGGAGGAGAATGGGATGGAGGAGGAGAATGGGATGGAGGAGGAGAATGGGATGGAGGAGGAGAATGGGATGGAGGAGGAGAATGGGATGGAGGAGGAGAATGGGATGGAGGAGGAGAATGGGATGGAGGAGGAGAATGGGATGGAGGAGGAGAATGGGATGGAGGAGGAGAATGGGATGGAGGAGGAGAATGGTAATAGGAGAATGGGATGGAGGAGGAGAATGGGATGGAGGAGGAGAATGGGATGGAGGAGGAGAATGGGATGGAGGAGGAGAATGGGATGGAGGAGGAGAATGGGATTGGAGGAGGAGAATGGGATGGAGGAGGAGAATGGGATGGAGGAGGAGAATGGGATGGAGGAGGAGAATGGGATGGAGGAGGAGAATGGGATGGAGGAGGAGAATGGGATGGAGGAGGAGAATGGGATGGAGGAGGAGAATGGGATGGAGGAGGAGAATGGGATGGAGGAGGAGAATGGGATGGAGGAGGAGAATGGGATGGAGGAGGAGAATGGGATGGAGGAGGAGAATGGGATGGAGGAGGAGAATGGGATGGAGGAGGAGAATGGGTTGGAGGAGGAGAATGGGATGGAGGAGTTGATCCTCTAGGCAATGGGCAGTGTGGGAATGGCAGCAAGGGGCAGTGTGGGAATGGCAGCAAGGGGCAGTGTGGGAATGGCAGCAAGGGCAGGTGGGAATGGCAGCAAGGGGCAGTGTAGAATGGCAGCAAGGGGCAGTGTGGGAATGGCAGCAAGGGCAGTGTGGGAATGGCAGCAAGGGGCAGGTGGAATGGCAGCAAGGGCAGTGTGGAATGGCAGCAAGGGCAGTGTGGGAATGGCAGCAAGGGGCAGTGTGGGAATGGCAGCAAGGGCAGTGTGGGAATGGCAGCAAGGGGCAGTGTGGGAATGGCAGCAAGGGGCAGTGTGGAAATGGCAGCAAGGGGCAGTGTGGGAATGGCAGCAAGGGGCAGTGTGGGAATGGCAGCAAGGGGCAGTGTGGGAATGGCAGCAAGGGGCAGTGTGGGAATGGCAGCAAGGGGTACACTGCAATGGTTTGGGACATTGCACATTCAATCACACATACACTCATGAGCATACACTTTCACTCACATGTGCATTTGCATGCAAGTGCACACACACACACACACACATGCACACACACACATATAAATGCACACACACACACACACACACACACACACACACACACACACACTCATACACACGCACAAATACGCACACATGTGTGAAAAAGAAATTAACTTCTGACACACTTACATGTAGTTTCATGACTTTTCAGATTGTATAAACACTATATAATGTTAATCAATCTGTGTTGTTACCACAAAACACACACATACACACACACACACACACACACACACACACACACACACACACACACACACTTCTCAACCACATTACCACCATTGCCAAGCACATCACATTTCACACATTTACCCTCTTAAATTCATTACTCTTTGCTACTTTATACATGTATCTCTGTCAGGTCAGTAGTAAAACAGCAAAACCACGGGTCCAAAATTACAGAAGTTCTGACCAACATCAAGAACTCAAAAGCTCTCATTCAAATACAAGGCACTGCACCTGTCTCGAGCACACCCAGGGTGAGATCAAGACTAGGCCACTGTGAACAGATCCAAAGCAACACACAGACCAGCCAGGAAGTCTCACCTCTGTGCAGTCAAGATGCAGTGTGCAAGACCGCAGGAAGAACATGTCGAACTCCACCTGGAGCTGGTGGAGGCGCTGGGGGGCCACCATGTTCTGGTTGTACAGCTTGAAGTTCAGCCAGTGGTCCGACACAAAGGACACGGTCTGCCTGCAAACACCAAGTCACACATGATAAAAACATAGGTACAGGAATCATTATACGTCAACATCAGAAAGTCACAGAATCAAACTAATTCCAGATGGAAATTCCCTGCAGAGTTGTAGCTCTACAGTATGGATCTATTGGGAATGTGGAATTTGACAGTGTGATTAGAGTTAATAAATACTGTCTCTTACTGACAAAATGTGAAATTCCCCCCCCCCCCCCCCCCCAGCAGTGTGTGAGCATCCAAATAGTAATCAAATTGTAGCATTACCAAGCTTTAGTTTGTCTTGAACAGAGTCAAAACATATGGTCACCTTTATTTTCAGTCAGTAAAGACAAAAGCTTTAAAAAGGCAACATTAGGCCTCAAAGAAAGAAAGAAAGAAAGAAAGAAAGAAAGAAAGAAAGAAAAAACTGTTCCCCGAAATGATAACCCAGTTCTCTTTCTTTTTAAAAGCTGTAGTAGGCTGATGGTGCGGGAATGCAGATGAGTTGTCATTCTTCATGCACTAAGTGTGTCACGGCACTCCACCATACTGACAGAGCCTAGGACTCCAATCTCAGAGCCACTGCACTCTATAACTACATGCAGATTACTGTTCACAGCAGTGCTGATCCACACCAGACTTGAAAGCAAAGCAGTCTGGCAGTCACTCAGTACAGCATAATGTTGCCGAGGCGGGACTCCCAAATATCAGATGTTTGTGGTATAGAGGGATAGAGGAATCTGCCCAATAATACTGACCCCTACAAGAGTCCACCCTTTTATGGCAATCATCTTCAAAATAAAATGAAGTTCTGTAAGTTGAACTGCCATAGATTCAAAGCTCAGATGTTGATTCAAGTCAAATGTGTACATTACAGTAAAATTGCAAGCTACTCTACCATAAGTGTATGTGCAAGAGAAACAAGGCTAAATTCAGCAAGACAGTTTATGAGCAAACCGTTTGAAACACTGAAAAAAGTCATCTGGGCCCGTATCCAGAACGGCGATTTATCTTTTTAACACTCGATTTATCCCCTAACCCCAGGTTATCTTGATCGGTTAGATAAGGTACGCTCATCAGAGGATCCTAGGTTGCGCTTTGCTATATATACTGGTTTCCAGCCAAGGGAGAGCGGAACAGACAGTTGGAATCGTCTGAGTTTAGAGATAAATCGGGGTTAAAATAACTAGCCGTTCTGAATACGGGCCCAGTACGCTATGCTACATATGCATTGAGGGCTTTTCTGAACTTTACTGCTAAAAAAAAAAGAGAACAATTTCGTCTATGAGCATGTTTTTTTCTTGAATACACATAAATGAATAAATAACATAATGGTTGAAATCTCTCATGTTGCTATAGTTATGACTTAGCCTTGTTTTCTCACGCACAGTCACACATGCTGCAGCATGGCTGAAGAAGCTACAGCAGTGAGCTAGGGTGCCCCACCTGATGAGCTTGCCAATGCGCTTATTGAGCTGCCGGTAGCGGGTCAGGCAGTATGTCATGAGTCCCCGACCCAGCAGGCCTACCCACATCGAGCAGAAAGCCAGCAGCTTCAGCAGGGACTCCACACTGCTGTTGCTCACACTGTACTCCACAGCACCTGTAGCACATGCATGGGAAGGT
>JAWQFJ010034527.1:0-15962 GCA_034096865.1 Theodoxus fluviatilis | reverse complement strand
TCTAATAAACCTGAGAGTTTGATTCAAATTCAGATTTTTATAATTCGTAATGCGCAATATATGTCACGGTTAAAATGAAATGAAAAAAACCCGACTTTACTCAGATTGCCCGACATCCCATTTTCGGGGACGAATATCCTTCAACCATCTCCATCGAGTATGATTCTGTTTTCACTGATGCAGTTATTTGTTGCTTAAAAGGAAACCTCTCCAATGTCTATGTTTGCTTCTCGAATTCTCGAATTCCGCGTGGCAAGAGCCATTTGCAGCAAACTTTAAAAAAGATAAGGAAAATCTCAGGCGATAAAATGTTTACAATATGAGGCAAATGACGTCGATTTGCCATGCTGACGCATGACGACCGGAAATCAAAACAGCTGGTTTATGTTACCAGACCGCAGCAATGTCAAACATCGTCCATGCAGACAACTGGACACCGATGCGTCGTCACGATCTGCCGACGGCGAGCAAAGCTTGCATCAATGGAAAAATATTTATCCATTAGGGCAGAGAACGTCTGGGTCCCCTCGAGACCTGTGCCACGTTCACGGAGCATGCACACACTTGGGAGTGAGTCCACTCCTTTGTCCACAGATCTTGCAAGGTGTCACGCTGCCCGCTGTCAACTTCTGGAGGCTTCGGGAAGTACTGGCACACAATGACTTCAGTGGTAACAGTCGATATGCTGCGTCTGCTTTACCCGACGACGGCAAAGTGTTCTTGTCACTGATGTCCAGAGCTGGCTTTACCAGTGCTAATGGCATTCCGATGCGAGGCGAAATCGACTGCTGGAGATTCAAGACAAAGCATGTACGGGGTATGGGCAAACGCAAGGGTAGGGTAGTCTTGCTGAATGTTTGCACTGCTCTCTGTCTTTCCACACAGGAAGCGCCAATCGTAGACCCTTCACCACGCCTGATCTTTGTCGCGCTACTTCGCAGAGCGCACGGCAGATGGCTTTTCACTTGAGTGTCATCATGATCCTGTGTGGCCCGAGAGAAACGGTGTGTTGATCTGCACGATTTCCTCTTTGCCGGCGCGTGTGTGCTTGCATGGTTTATGTGCGCGCACTAGCATGTTGTTTTTTACGTAAACGCCACCATTAGACTTAGTTTAGAAATAGTTCATTTTTTTCATGCGCTGTCCCACTTTTTAATTTACTCTACCTTCACGATAAACGAATTTTGGAAATAGGTTGTACATCAGACAGTACAACAGCTTTTAAAACTATCACAGAAGAAAGGTGAACCAAGTGTAACTTATAGTGAAACTGAAGACTGGCCAAAATAAATTAGGCTGGACATTGCGGAAGCTCGCTCACGAACTTCTGGAAAGGATTCCTTGACGAGGTAAGGGCGTTCTTGTTGCGTCATTCCCACTGAAAATGCAAATAGGTCTTTAATATTAGAGCATGCAATATTGTCAGGATAATAGTGGCTGACGTTTTCAAATGAGGCCCAGAACAAAAAAGAGCCACGCTAGTCAGCCACTGCATGACGGAATTCCTGCACCCTTCGCCGAGTAGCGTGCCCTCGAGACAACGCGCGTGGCTGACAAACCGCAGCCTTATGGCCAATTGAACTTCTGAGGTTTCTCGGGACCCGTGGGGCCGTGAGTTTTTTTTTTTTAATTAAATGAAATAATCTTTATTCAGAAGGGGAGGTATACACATACAGCTGACAAAATATTTACACACAAACAACAGCAACAACCTATAAGAAAAAGAAAAAAAGAAAGAAGAAAAAAAGCTGTAGATATTATGGGGGGATGGTGAGAGATGAGATCTGGAATGGGAAAGGGAGGGGGGGGGGAGAGTGGTTGGGCGGGCGGGTGGGGGGGGGGGCGGGGGGGGGGGCGGGGGGGGAAGCGGGGGGGCGAGGAGTGGGAGAAGGGGTGATGGGGGAAACAGAATCTGGATGAGGAGGCGTTGGGTGAAGGGCCTTTCCCTGTCATTGTTGTTGTCTATAATAGTGTCTTTACTTAAACTGGTAAAATGGGCGACCATCTGCACTTAAATTTTTCCAATATTCCATTTCTCAAAGCAAATTTTCTTTTATCCTATATGTATATTGAAGGACTTGCCTAAAGGAATCAAACTCTATTTCCTAATTTAGACACTTAGCTTGATGAATATTGTTGGTTCTAATATTAAGATGAGATTTACAATAAGAGAGGCATACTTATCATCCCAAAAATATGGAATATTTACATTTATGGATTGTTGCCTTCCTGATTTCTATATATTGCTGTAATTTGCACCAGGGCCCGTATTCACAACGGCGATTTATCTTTTCAACACTCGTTTTATCCCCTAGCCCCGCGTTATCTTGATCGGTTAGATAAGGTACGCTCGTCAGAGGATTCTAGGTTGCGCTTTGCTATATATACTGGTTTCCAGCCAAGGGAGAGCGGAACAGGCAGTTGGAATCGTCTGAGTTTAGAGATAAATCGGGGTTAAAATAAATCGCCGATAAATCGCCGTTGTGAATACGGGCCCAGAAGTCTTGAATTATTTGACACTCCCAGAACATATGATCTTGTGTCTCGACACAACACCAACCAAATCCACAAAGTGATGATGATGATTTTCCTATACGCAAAACGAATGTGTGTGTGTTGATATAATCCGATGTAAGAATTTCAACCGAAAGGTTCTTAGCTGATTGTCTATTGTGCATTGCTTTGGCAGAGTGTAAATACTTTCCCAGTCAATGTTATTGCCCTCGAATGATTTTTCCCATTTTGGGGGAGAATGAATGTCTATGTCCATGTTATCAATGACCCTCCCCCCTCTCCAAGAACACGGAGAACAGGATGAAGGCAGGCCCCCACCCTCGGGCCCTGCCATGCCTGTCAATCTTCAGCCCGCCGTTGTGAAATCGTTCAAGATCAGCGGGAAAGGCAGCCACGTCGACAGATTCTGACGTCACGGAAAAGAACGCTTGCATCAAAATCCAAAATGAGCTCTACTACTCTCAGTGAAGTGAGGTTTCGATAAAAAGCTGGCATGCTAAACCTTAATATTAAGGTATTGTGTTAATATTCAGTGATGAGAAGAATCGTTGCCCATTTGTAGTCAATATTAAAGCTGTTGTTGAAATTTCAAACTGCCGTCTTGTCTTCATTGTGCTGTTCTGTTACTCGATTGCACGGAAGATGAGTGAAGGTTACAGGACGGTAATGACAGAATAACCCCTAGACACTCACACTTGAGACAGACGAGCACCGTCGGGTAGCAATAATCACAGCTATGTTTTGTGCTTCTTTTGATGCCAGAAAAAGCACAGCTGTTCCTTTGGGAAACGTCCTCGGCACACCCTCAGTCTGACAGTGAATGTGTGGGTGAAGTGCTGCCTCAGGCACAGCTGCACACCCTCAGTCTGACAGTGAATGTGTGGGTGAAGTGCTGCCTCAGGCACAGCTGCACACCCTCAGTCTGACAGTGAATGTGTGGGTGAAGTGCTGCCTCAGGCACAGCTGCACACCCTCAGTCTGACAGTGAATGTGTGGGTGAAGTGCTGCCTCAGGCACAGCTGCACACTCTCAGTCTGACAGTGAATGTGTGGATGAAGTGCTGCCTCAGGCACAGCTGCACACCCTCAGTCTGACAGTGAATGTGTGGATGAAGTGCTGCCTCAGGCACAGCTGCACACCCTCAGTCTGACAGTGAATGTGTGGATGAAGTGCTGCCTCAGGCACAGCTGCACATGTATGGGGAGGCAGGCTCTCCAGATGTGCAGGAACATCTCTCGGGTGGTTTGGCAGCGATGCAAACCAAAGCGTTAAGATCAGCCATGCGTTCTGCCCAATGGCAGTATTCTCATTTCCCATTACAGTATTCCTATGGGAATGACTTGCATTTATCGGAAGGGGGGGGGGGGGAGACGGGGGGGGGGAGACGGGGGGGGGGGGGCGGGGGGGGGACACACGCGGCATCCTGGTTCTTTCAGAGCCGTATGCGCGGTGGCCTGGATGAGTCAGTCAATCACATCAAGTAGCCAACCCTTGTTTTGTTTTTCATGACTATCTGTCTTGTTGCCTTAAGCCAGCGCCGGGAGTTAATGGCTGGGAGCAGCATTAGGACGGCAAACATCAGTCCATCCTGGTTGACGAGCACCGAATGGGATGTAGCGATGAACTTGCTGCACACCACGCACCATGTGCTTGACACAAAAACACAGCTCTCCTCTCCTTCATGGGAACACGTCACGCAGGGAAGGCTCACAAAGACAAGAGAACGAACGTAGTGTTTTTATTGTGGCGCCTGGCTGAGAAACAGCGTCAGTAAAGCGCATCTCCCAGGAGAATTTTCAAAGTGCGTGGCTGTCAAATTAGTCCCTGCGCCCCCTACGGGACGTGAAGTCGTGCAAAAACGCAGTTGCACAGAGACGTCTTGCAATAGCGCTACCAATCGATGTGGAGTGCCGCTGATCAAAAGGACGCAACAGCCAATCAGAGAGAAGTTCCCCCTTTTATGCATGTAAATAATGGTACCGCTACGTTGCTGAGTTTTTTCGTCGGAGACAGAGGGTGTGGACCATAAAACCAGTCACAGAGAGTGTGGACCATCAAACCAGTCACAACTGCCACAGACAGGAACCTTGGCGTCAGCCGCTGGGGAAGCGTCAGCTCCTTTGCTCTCCACGTTGAAACATTCTGGCTCCCAGAACGACGCATCTTCTGCGAGGAAGCTGATCCGACATCGCACACTGCTCACACCTGGACACTGCACAGCTTGAGCCAGGAAGGAAAGTCAGAGGAAAAAACCGGCCCGAGGACAGCTGTCTACCAGACCCTGCCTCCGTGTGAACCCCATCCCCAACACCAACTCCACTACCGCCCCTTGTCCCGCCCACTGGAGTCCCGGCTGACGACACTAGACCTCGCCATTGTTCAGATGAAAAGCTCCAGGCAGGCGGGTGGATGCTACTTTTATTGCATTG
This sequence comes from Theodoxus fluviatilis, assembly GCA_034096865.1. Classification (NCBI taxonomy): domain Eukaryota; kingdom Metazoa; phylum Mollusca; class Gastropoda; order Cycloneritida; family Neritidae; genus Theodoxus; species Theodoxus fluviatilis. The sequence goes on along the minus strand of JAWQFJ010034527.1, from coordinate 11,019 downwards.
AAAATGAAGGGGTTGGCTACGCCCCTGGAAAACTGTTGTGTCTGGAGGCATCCTTGTGAACGGATGGTCACGCCATCGCGAGACAACGATTCTTTAGCAGCAACTATTTCGAATACTTCAGAGTAACATTCTTCTTCGAATGTTGCTTTTTACGCCCTCCGGCTAGACAACAGTGTTGAAGGAGTAAAAATCGTTTGAAAAAAATTATTTTATCGTCATTGTCCTCTAGAATCTATTATCATGCGGTCAGGTGGGATGGTTGATTTTTTGGGGAATTAATATGAAATATACAGATATGGAAAAAAACTGAAGGAATCCAACAGTTTCATTTGAGAACAAGAAGGTAGCAGAGTATTATCTATTTCGACCCCTTGCATTAGATATCTCACTTTAACACCAATGGAGCTTGTACTCCCCTACGTCATCGTTGTATCCTGCGTGCTCTTCCTGCCCACTGTGTCATACGGGCAGTCCGCAACAACCATGGTCCACAAACAATGGCGTCACGTTTTCACCCTTGACGTCATCGCCAGTGACGTCAATCGCACCACCACAGCCAGGTCCCTGCTGCGTTGTGGACAGCTTTGTTCAGGTGAGTCTTCAGTTTGCATGGCACGGCTTTGTACAGGTGAGTCTTCAGTTTGCATGGCACGGCTTTGTACAGGTGAGTCTTCAGTTTGCATGGCACGGCTTTGTTCAGGTGAGTCTTCAGTTTGCATGGCACGGCTTTGTTCAGGTGAGTCTTCAGTTTGCATGGCACGGCTTTGTTCAGGTGAGTCTTCAGTTTGCATGGCACGGCTTTGTACAGGTGAGTCTTCAGTTTCCATGGCACGGCTTTGTACAGGTGAGTCTTCAGTTTGCATGGCACGGCTTTGACCACGGGGATAGACTGATATTGACAGGGTCCTTTGATAATAAACAAGTATCTTGAACAAGATTGTTGGGGAGTGGATCGAACCCAAGTCTTGTTCCACATTTAAACAAGCCACAGAATTAATTGAAAAAATGTGTTTTTAATAATTTCGGGGATGATTTCTTTGTTGGATTATGTGATGGCGCAAAAAAATAGTCGAAGAAGTGTTCGCAGCAAATTGAAAAGGGCTCAGTAGCTGACAGTCGAAGAGACGTTCTAAAATTACTCGAAATGCCATGAGTTGAATCGTTTTGTATGACATCATCATTTCGACTGAGGCATCGACCTGTGGTTGCACACTGAAAAGCCTCAGCGTGGATCTCTGCCACTATTCACGACTCCACGCCTGGTTAAAAAGTCCATAACGCAACCTCGCTCTCGCATCATTCTTCTCATCATTGAAGATAGTAGTGAAGTTTACCAATCTCGCGCTGAGCTATAAATAACCCCCATTGTTGTTGTTGTTGTTGTTGTAGCCGCTGCTGCTGCTCATTTAATCGACGTTTTAATAGTTGATATACTCATTAGCGATTTTCAATAGAAATGTATTTTAGCGGATTTTCCAATAGCCATTATTCAAGGCAAGTCTTGCTGCCATGTAAGTTCTAATGAAGCATGGCGGCGCGACACACACACACACACACACACACACACACACACACTCTCACACACTCGCACACGCACACACACACACACACACTCTCTCTCTCTCTCAAACTCACACACACACACACACGTGCGCGCACACACACACACATACATACACACACACACACACACACACACACTCCCTCTATCTCTCTTTTACACACACACACACACACACACACACACACACACACACACAGACACACACACACACACACACACACACACACACACACACACACACACACACACACACACACCCAAACTCACAAACACACACAAGACACTTTGTTTCTCACCTACTGACGTGGTGCAGAAGTTCCCGAATGAATCATCATTGCTCTCATGTTTCTTCTCGCCATCATCGTAATTCATAGAGAAAAATATTCAGTAGATCTGTACAAGCGAACGTTTGCTCTTAACATAGGTAATAGAATCATCACGACAGTCGTGGCTGCTATGAATATAAGATTGCATGCAGCTCCAGCGAAGGTAGAGATGTTTCGCTCAATACTAATTTTTCAAGGATAAAATATGCCATAAAACATGATTGCGAGTCAGAACAAAAATTGCACTGACTTGGCAGATTGTTTTCGTGGAAAACAAGTCCGTTTTTCAGGAAACTGAAGCTCCGTTGAAGGGTGCGCCCCACATGGAAAGAGTATTTACATGAATATTGACCATGCTTAAATAGGAAGTGTTGTGACATTAAGTGAGGAAGGTTTGATCTTTTCAGTGTGTTACTGTCACTGTCTTTCCAAAAAAATTAATTCGGGCTCCAAAAAGTCTGAAGCTGCGAATCCACAAAACGTCAAATGCATAAACAAGTTGTTTTTTATGTATCACTCACTGCTCTTTTATCTTAACTTAGGGGGATCTTGTGCAAATATATATGAATGTGATTCTCCCAGGACCGCTACGATTCATGTAAATATTTGCCTGAATTTGGATCCATGCTTACGGCAATGGTCCAACTCACACTGAAAGTCTCACGCAAAGTCTACACTTTTGGGCACCAGGAAAAGGGGAAGACGGCTTCGCAGCAACAATAAAAATTGGTGATCATTTATCGACAGATGTGGTTGCAGCGCAACACCACAGCTCTGGGTAAACAGCATGCCTAAATATGTTTTAAAAAACGTGCCCTCGATCATTCAAAGGCTCGCAGTGCTCTGCTCATGCCCAAAGCAGTTATCAACTGCACTTCCAATCGACTATGTAAACAACGTACTTGCACCTCTGAAAGGGTTTCAGTTTACGCGTGCAGACTCGCAATCTTCTGTCAAAAACTAATTATACTTTTAATCCGGGGCTGTGTTTGCAACTGCACGGTTGTAAGTCGCGTGTACACAGAGTTGACGTTCATACTGGTCCTTCTCGTTTGTCACAGTGCTTCTTTGCACACGCTCGCAAATTTCTCTTTGAACAAATAATCTTTCTGCATTCATTGCAATGCCTCGTCGCATGCACACATTCGAAGACAAATCATCTCCCTTCGTCCGTGAGGTCCTTTTCCAAACACAAGCTAAGCCTGCATTGCGCGCGCCTCACAATGGAGGCACTTTGCATATCACTGCGCATGCGCCGCGACCCAATTATAAACTGGAAATGAGTGACGAATTGCCATTGCTGTGTAAGCGCCCCCAATTCGGAAGGCAACGGGTAATGAAGCGTGGTAGGATAGTGGAGCCATTTCCCTATTTACAAAAAGATTAGTTTGGAGACGGGGATTGAGAAAGTTATCTTTAAACTAATATCGCTCGCCAGTAATTCCGAGCGGAACACAGCAGACTGCAGTATAAAAATATGAATGGTGACTAGATCGGGAGCAGACGACACAGAGAGAACATTCGCGTTTGAATATTAAAACGTTAGGTCTCCTGATTTCTGCTAGTAGGCTCTTTAAATAACTTATCGCCTGACAAAAATATTGCAGTGGATATTTACACTGTGTTTAGTGGCGAGCAGAGTGGGTGATGAACTAAGTTTGACTTGGAGATCCGATGTGTAGAAGTACAGAACTTCTGCGAAAACGAACGCTAGTGAGCGAGAATTGCGTTGAACGCTTGCCGTGAAATTCATGGAAGGACAAGTGACCAACAGCATACAGATCTGGAAAACGGGGATTTTGTCGTTGCAGGTTTGACATGGTGCCGGTCTTTCGGCTTCCACAAGCACAGCGAGGCGTGTCTGCTGTACGGGCACCTGGTGGAGTACATCTGCAACGGCACAAGTGCACCAGGGACGCGCTATTACTGGCCCAGGAGAAGCTGCCCTACTCATCTGGGCTACAGTCTGAATGGCGAGGTGTGCTGGCGGCTGCCGGGTACGGCAAACACAGACTGGCACAATGCCAGGAGTTTATGTCGCTCTCAAGAGGCCCTTCTCTTTGTCGCGGACTCCCCACAAGCCCTGAGTATTCTCACCTCGATCTCACCATATACACTCTGGATCGGAGCCAACGATTTCTGCTCCAATGGTGAGTTACATTTTCGGCTGGAAAGAAAGTGCTGTGTCCTACGGGTCAACCCTGTCATTGGGCAATCTCTGTTGGGTTTCTGTCAAACTCTCTTCATTAGTCTGTATCAGACTCTCAGAAAGATCTTCGGTATTACCGTGGGTTCCAGATGAAGTGGAGGGTATCTTGCACAGTTGCCGTGGGTCAAATGTCAATGCTGGATAATCTTTTGAGGTCTCTCTCTCTCGTGCACAGTCTGCGTGGCTAAGCCTGTGTAGAGCTGTACTGAGTTGTCTGTGTTGTCCATGTTAAGCCGTGTTTTGTCTGATGAGAGTTGATTTGGACTGACCGCCTATTGTGTTGTCTGCGTTGAGCTGTGTTGAGTTGCCTGTGTAGAGTCGTGATGGACTGGGACAATATAGTTCACCCGGCGTTATGGTCTCAGAGGGAGCGGCCATCACATGAGATCAAGGAGATAGGGCAGTAATTAGACATTGTCTTTCGAAATACGCACCGCCTGCCGAGCACCTGATTGCATCAGAATCCAGGGATAAGGTTCTCGCAGCAGAAAGATGGTATATTCTTTTGTGTTTTCTGCTCATAATTTCTGCAGGCAACTTGGTCTGCCCAAGAGAGAGACCACCTTTCTCAGGAATATGACTGAGGCAGCAGAGGAGGCATCCCGCATGCTTTGGTTGGGAGGAACACTGGGGAGGAGGATCCCTGCGGGAGCACCGAAGAACACTTCGTGAGGAATGACAGAAGAGTCCACGCGAGTGGGTGACCGGGCTTCTTTTATTTCGTCGTTTGGCACTGTGTTGGGCTGTGCTGAGCTGTCTGTGCAGAGGTGTGTTGGAGTGACACTTGCCTTGTCTGTGTTGGGCTGTGTTGAGCTGTCTGTCTGGGAGGGAAGAGAGGGGCGGGAAGGAGGAGGGGGCGGGAGGGAGGGATGAGGGGGGCGAGAGGGAGAAGGAGGGGGGCGGGAGTGAGGAGGAGGAAGGGGAGGGATGGAGGGAGAAGGAGGAAGGGGAGGGATGGAGGGAGGATGAGGAGGGGGGATGGAGAGAGGAGGAGGAGGGGGATGGAAGGAGAAGGAGGGGGTGGGGTGGAGGGAGGAGGAGGAAGGAGGGATGGAATGAGGAGGAGGAGGGAGGAGGAGGAAAAGGAGGGGGGATGGAGGGAGGAGGAGGAGAGGTGATGGAGGGAGAAGGAGGAGGGGGGATGGAGAGAGGAGGAGGGGGGGGATGGAGGGAGGAGGAGGAAGGGAGGGATGGAGGGAGGAGGACGAGGGGGGATGGAGAGAGGAGGAGGAGGGGAGATGGGAGGAGGAGGAAGGTGGGGATGGAGGGAGGAGGAGGAAGGTGAGGGATGGAGGGAGGAGGAGGAAGGTGAGGGATGGAGGGAGGAGGAGGAAGGTGAGGGATGGAGGGAGGAGGAGGAAAGGGAGCGAATGGAGGGAGGAGGAGGAGAGGGGGTGGAGGGAGGAGGACGAGTACGAGGAGGACGACGACAAGAAGGACGACGACATGGAGGACGAGGACGAGGTGGACGACGAGGAGGAGGAGGAGGACGAGGAGGAGGAGGAGGAAGAGGAGGAGGAGGAGGAGGAGGAGGAGGAGGAGGAGGAGGAGGAGGAGGAGGAGGAAGAGGAGGAGGAGGAGGAGGAGGAGGAGGAGGAGGAGGAGGAGGAGGAGGAGGAGGAGGAGGAGGAGGAGGAGGAGGAGGAGGAGGAGGAGGAGAAGGAGAAGGAGGAGGAGGAGGAGGAGGAGGAGGAGGAGGAGGAGGAGGAGGAGGAGGAGGAGGAGGAGGAGGAGGAGGACGAGGAGGAGGAGGAGGAGGACGAGGAGGAGGAGGAGGAGGAGGAGGAGGAGGAGGAGGACGAGGAGGAGGAGGAGGAGGAGGAGAAGGAGGAGGAGGACGAGGAGGAGGACGAGGAGGAGGAGGACGAGGAGGAGGAGGAGGAGGAGGAGGAGGAGGAGGAGGAGGAGGAGGAGGAGGAGGAGGAGGAGAAGGAGGACGAGGACGAGGACGAGGAGGAGGAGGGGGAGGAGGAGGAGGAGGAGGAGGAGGAGGAGGAGGAGGAGGAGGAGGAGGAGGAGGAGGAGGAGGAGGAGGAGGAGGAGGAGGAGGAGGAGGAGGAGGAGGAGAAAGAGGAGGAGGGGGGAGGGGGAGGAGGAGGAGGAGGAGGAGGAGGAGGAGGAGGAGGAGGAGGAGGACGAAGAGGAGGAGGAGGAGGAGGAGGAGGAGGAGGAGGAGGAGGAGGAGGAGGAGGAGGAGGAGGAGGAGGAGGAGGAGGAGGAGGAGGAGGAGGAGGAGGAGGAGGAGGAGGACGAGGACGAGGAGGAGGAGGAGGAGGAGGAGGAGGAGGAGGAGGAGGACGAGGACGAGGAGGAGGAGGAGGAGGACTGGTGAGGTGATGATACCAGTGCTTCCACAGCTCTTGCTAGGGAGGTAGTGACAATTCACACTGATGTCTTGCTCTCTGCAGGTGACTACCGATGGGTGACGGGCGCACCTGTGACAGAGAACTGGCTGGCCACGGAGCCCAGTCCACTGGAGGGCCACGACTGTGTAGAAAAGGACAACGCCGGGAAGTTTCAGAATGTGCCCTGCAACACAGTGGTAGCTGGCTTCGTGTGCCAGGTGCCGCTGTGACAGCCGACTGCAGGACACGGCTCCCGCAGACTGCAAATCTTCAGGCTACTTGAAGTTTCAGAGTGGGACAGTTCTCTCAGCCTCAAATTCCTACAGTTTTGGTCCGTTTATTTGTTTGATACTCACTTTAATGTGGGTAAGGTTTTTACTCTAAATATGTCGACGAAATGCTTGACAGTTTTTGCTACGTCACCATTTAGCACTTGATTTGAAAAAATCCTGGGTGTATTTCTGATTTGGCTCACAACAGCACTCAAAGCACTTCCTCCTATATATCACGTCGTCACGCCTGCATCCCAGATACCTTGGATGGCCACTTCTTTAAGACGCATATCGTATCCACTCTATATATCTTTTGAACATTAACAGGTCAATCCATTTCTAAAGTTCTCTACGAGGTAATTCTCTGGGCTGACTCACTTCCGTCAGGGTTCGAGTATCCAACTTGCATAAAGGCCGAGTTCTCCATACGGCATTTACAACCTCCCTCCACCCCCCATCACCCACCCCTACCCCCTGCCCCCCATCCTCTCCACCTTCCTCCACCAATGGAACCCGCTCCATCGAGTTTTGGCGGCCTGTTCCCGTAGTTCATCCACGGGCGGTACATGCCTCAAGTCGCACCTAATCCCTGGCTGAGTGCTCTTCAACGATTTAAGAAGTTGCAATCGTTGCGTGCTACCATCAGCACTCTTCTGATCGCAAAACCATAGTCGGTCCTACCTGATAATTCACTTTGCGCTAAGCAGTGAGGCAGACTTCTACAGCCACTAGATCGAAACGTTCTCGGCGCGTTCGTTAGTCGGGCAACACCAGCCAGCGCTCATAACTTTTTCATGCTGATTTCGGCGATGACAAGTTTCATATGCTTTGGGGATGCAGGAAATGTACAATAGAACATCTGCGCTGAACAGAATGGACTTTAAAGTAGACACTTCGCCTCTGGTTTGCGACTTTTGAGTTTATCGATTTTGTACGGAGCAAATGAAAATTTCACGAGGAGAAGAGGAAGAAACCACTCATACACCATTTCCCCAACACTCAAAGATGTGAGGTGATTTTTTTTCCTCCGTGATCGAATCGAACATTGGTGTGCTACGGGGATGACACGTGATGCAGGTGGACAAGTCCAGGCTTGAATTCGACGCGAGTTCCTGCTCCTTGCAGCGCGAATGTACAACAGGAGCTCGAGAGATGTGCCGCCTTGCACACACGCAGCTGCAGGCCAATTTTGCCTCCTGAACGTTTTCGCAGCATAGGGACAGAAAACACTGTCGCTCAAGACTCCTTCCCACAGAGAGAATTCCACAACCTTACCATCTCCTGCTTTCTGGGACGAGAGAGTGATTTTGTTCCCACGTACTTTACAGCCGCGTTGTGCGTACTGCTGCCAACATTTTGATCGGGGATGTCCCAGAGAGAACGGGAGCTTACAGAGAGAGGAAAATCTTCAGCGCGATTCACTCGACTGCTGTGGAAAGACATCGCGATACATCCTCTTTTTCATTCGCATCAAGAGAGGTACTCTTGTGTAACTTGCCCGAAGAAATACATTATCATCGATTGACTCAAAACACTCTGGCAGACATGCTGATATTCAAGATTCATGTTACAGGATACAAAAAACAACAGCCATCTTCGTGTAACAGGTATTTGCTGAATGACTTTCGTCTGACCAAAGATAGTGTCTTTGGTCTGGCGTAGACGAAGACGATCGTCCGATAGATTTCGCGCCATCGTTATCCGTGGAATCTGCTTGTTTCTCAGCGATAACTTCAACCGCGGTGTATAACTGTTGCGAAAGGAAAATCAGTTGCCCATCAGATCTCCTGAAGTCAGCTGATCATCGCCAACAGTTCGTCTGCTGTTTGTCAAGCTTCCTGGGAAAGACAATGCGGCTTGCAACCTCGGGTCAAGCGTGCAAAGTCAACGTTCTCCGTGGTCAAGCGTCCCAAAACGAACCCACAACTGATTTTGCGCCTATCGTACAGAACTCCCGTCTTTTGAAAGAGTATTTTTTGTGAAAGAGGCCGTGCTCTTCAACATCTGGAGAGAGTGCAGATAGTTTGTTCCTATTTGAACAGCCGTGCTTTCATTTGAGTTCAGGGAATACTTTTCCAGGGCTGACAACAAGGGACAAAGACTGCTGAAAGCGGTGACCAAGTCCGCTGCCGATACTCGCCCCAAACTTCACCACCACTCTTCTAAGAAATCATTCAGGTAAGTAGAAACCAGCTTGTAGAGATAACTGACAAATGAACCCACGAATGCACGATCAAATGAATCCGTGAATAAGTAATTAAACGACCACTATCTTGAGCGATTGAATGAATGGTTTGTGAAATATAACTTGCGAGTGAATAAACACTCACATGACGAGAAAAGGAAAGAGTAAATGATGGATTGGTTTACGTGTTGACAGTCCTCGGGACTTTTTTTAACACTGAGCGTGCTTGCATGTAATGAGTGCGAGGTCAAGCGTTTAAGTGTGGTGGCGCTGTGTGTGTGTATGTGTGCGTTCAAATGTGTGCCTCCGTGAGTGATTGGTGCGTGAGCGTTTCGCGTGCATTCACAAGTTGCTAATGCAGCGATTAATCCAGCGGAGAATAGACGGGGCAAAATCAGGACGTTAGCCGGAACAAACAAGGGCCTCCAAGTAATTATCCTGTTGTTCTGTTGTTTGATTCTAGAGCGTTTCGATTTTAGCTTTCTTACAATAATCCTATTTGGGGGATCATTTTATTTACCACTTCCTTTGCTCTTCTGGTCACCGGTCTTCTGTGCATGTGTCTGCATCATCTGGACTCCCTCGGGAACTTTCGGCCTGATTGATGGCGTCAGTCCATACAGGAATGCCGTCCTTGCATTAAAGCGAGTTTTCCCCTGTGGTTGGAAGAGATTAAGGCGTCTTGCCGGCGGTGGTTGATCGAGAGCCAGCAGGATGGAACTTAGCATTTGGTGGACGAAATTCAAGTCCTATTTCAGACACACAGAGGCATTCTCCACGGGAGTCTTCCTGAAGAGCTGGGCGTGATCTCTCTTGCGTCTTGATCAGAATATCGGTCTAATAAGCATTAAAAGCGTGACAACTGTTCATGAAGAATCACTATTTACCGCTAATATTAATGACAGAAAAACGCTTCAGCAGGAAAAAACGCCGGAAGCCATTTTCTTCACACGGCACCATGCATAAGAGAAGCACAGTTATTCAGAAGCTGTTATTTCACGCACAATTATGGTGACTCTTTTTGTACACAAGTAGATAAGGCAATATCGACGTGACGTGAGCGTAAGCAACTAGATGCTGCCATCTTCCAGGGCAAGGACCGCGTCCTTCCACAGTTTTTACACGACCTTCGGTCAAAGATCTGACAGAAATAGGAACGCATGTTGTCCAAGACAACAGCAGATTGGCTTGCAGAAAGAGAAAGTAACAGCTGAGTTGTCATGAAGAATAGAGGCAACTCTGCTTGCTTTCCTTTCTATTGCTCGCGCTGGGCACAAACACAATGTCTGCTGAGAGAACGGTCACTGTGGCGGGCGTGGTTTGAAGCGAAATACCGTCTGTTTTAGCAACTGTCCATAACTAATGAAGTATTGTGTAAACTGCCTAACCCGGCGCCAAGGAAAAGAGGAACGTAGACAACCCGCTGGTGGCTTATTGTCATGTTCCACGAAGACAACGCATTTAAAAGGGTGGAAGAAAGAGAAGCACTTCGCCCTCTCTATATGACAAATGGTCGTCATGACGCCAATGTAACAAATATATTTCTTTTGTTTTAATTTCTATATGAATAGAAAGCATTGAAACAGGAAGGGATCTTGCAAGAATAATGGTTTCGCGAGAGCTCGTCTACGACCAAGTTTGCCTTCTCCTACATCAGAGGCATTGCACGACATTCTTTTGCATTTCTTCAAGAGGGTGAATGTGAAATGTGCGCTCGAAATCACGGGGACGTGAATGGTGATAAGTGTAACGGCGTACGAGAGGGGAAAATGTCACAAAATCCGGTCTGCCAGTGAGAAAGCTGCTACAGAGAACTTGGTCTGAGTCAAGCCAATCCCTTCATCCAAGTCAGCGCTACTTGGAGATCGCAGTGTGGAGAGCAATGGCGCGCTGAGTGTGTTGTCTGATCAAATATTGCTCCGATACCGGAAGGCAAAACATTCGGCACGTGAGAACTAGATGTCTGTAGGGCAGATTTTTTGCATCAAGTTGGGCCACAAGAAAGAAAACACGCGTAATGACAACATACTTCCGCCACGGTTGTTATCTTTCCCTCAGACCAAATTCTTGAAAATCCACAAGCATGAGAGGGAGATGATGCAGCAATCCATTAACACG
>JAWQFJ010034524.1:177500-216962 GCA_034096865.1 Theodoxus fluviatilis | reverse complement strand
TATACAAACATCAAGGTTTCCTAGAAGTATAATGAGTATATGTACATTGGAATAAAATGTATGATATCGCGTTAGTTGTGTTACTCTTTACCCTGCGTGTTTGAAGCAGTGTCTTGCAGTTTCTCCAGGCATCTTTGGAACGCATACTACACAAACATTGCGACGTCACTGATCTTCCGTTCTTCTTTTCCCCTTCATCAAGTAGGTTATACTGAAATGAACATTTTGCATATGTTTTGACAAGTACCTTTGTCTAATGTCATAGTCTTCTGGACAGTACATTAAGAAGTGAATTTCGCTTTCGATTTCGCTACAATTACATACAGGGCACTTCAAGGCACCTTTATCTGCCCTTGTCGACCGTGAATTAATTCTCAAAGATGTGCATCCCACACGGAACCGTGCCAAAGCATCACGAAATTGTTTAATGTTTATACAAGACAAGTAATGCTCACATGAAAATAAGTCTTTAAAACATCTATAGAAATCAAATCTAATGCTAGAGGTAATTCTCGAATTCCACTCCTGCAGATAAAAATCCAGTAATTTTTGTCTTAGACACCTAATCAAACCCTTCTCGTTTTGAGTGCCACCATTGATCCATACATAAGCAAAGCCTAGTTTAGACAGACAAGTTTGTATAGATTTTGCCCAGTTCATCCTTTCGGGCAAATTTGATCGGATCAACATTAAGTATGCTTGCTTTGCTATTCTTGAATTGAGCATCTTGCACACTCGTAGCCAATACTTGACAGCTTGATGCGTGGTTGTAATGAATAAGGGATACCTGCCCAACTCACTGTAACATATTGTATTGGGGGATTTCAGGTCGACATTAAGAAAACGCTTGCACGCAAAAGTATGTGCTTTTTCAATGTTCTCCCTCTTCTGGCCGATCCCCACAGCTGTGAGCCATATAATAGAGCTGGTTGAACTTGGGCATCAAAGAATTAAAAAAACACGGTGACACTTTGCGTTTGTAAATTCCTCATTGTCTGTATCAAGTCCAACGTTTTGTGTTTTGCTCCTAACACTTGACAGTCGAGGGCTGTCGATAGTGATAGTTTTGTTGTAAAAACCAAACCCAAATATTTGTACTGTTCACTACCTCCAGCTTGTCACCATCTATGGTCCATTGTTCTTCTTTGCCTAGATGCCCGCCCCTTCTGAAAACCATCACTTTAGTCTTAGATTTGTTTATAATAAGACCGTTGTCTTGGGAAGCAGCGTTAAGACTGTCCAGCTGGCGCTGTAGACCTACAGGAGTTGTGGCTAGCAGTGGAATATCGTCTGCAAGCATCAAGGAATATAACTCCTGCGCTCTAGATATCAGCTGCACTCCGTGGTGTCCTTTTTGACTCACATGCGAAGCAAAAGTGAGTCTATGTACTGAGCCGTGTCGTCCGTCCGGGCGGGCGTCCGTCCGTCCGTCCGTCCGTCCGTCCGTCCGTCCGTCCGTCCGTCCGTCCGTCCGTCCGTAAAAAACTTAAACGTTGGATTTTTCTCGGAGACTATTAAGTCTATCAACACCAAATGTGGCATGATGGTGTATGATGACAAGGCCTCAAAAAACATACATAGTGACTTGACCTTGCTTCAAGGTCAAGGTCACAGGAGCCATAAATGTGGTCTCAAAAACAGTCATTTTTCACATTTTCCGAATTTTCTCCCACGTTATTGAGAATGGCGACCTTAGCTACAAGTGGTATATAGGTCAAAGCAAGCCCTATCTATTGATACCAGTTTGGTTGACCTTGATTCAAGGTCAAGGTCACAGGAGCTCTTCAAAGTTGGATTGTATACATATTTTGAAGTGACCTTGACCCTGAACTATGGCAGATAACTGTTTCAAACTTAATAATTATGTGGGGCACATGTTATACTTTCATCATGAGACACATTTGGTCATATATCATCAAGGTCAAGGTCACTTTGACCCTTATGAAATGTGACCAAAATGGGGTAGTGAACCACTAAAATTGACTATATCTCATGGTAGAAAGTGCCAATAAGCACCATTGTGCTTCCTGTTGTTGGCATCCGTCAGTCTCGTGAGACTATGGGGGTGTGCGCCAGGTTTGGTCAATCCGGGGTTGAGAGGCAGCGTACTCTGTGGCTGTAGAGCCCGATCCTTGATCCTTCCTATGTCTTGAATTAACAGCTTTGTGTTGCATGACCTTGGATGACCTTGACCTTGGGTCAAGGTCACATGTATTTTGGTAGGAAAAATGTGTAAAGCATTTCTTTGTGTATGATGTCATTGGTAGGTTTAGTTGTTTGACCTTGACCTTGAAGGTCACCTGAAGGTCAAGGTCATATAAAGGTCAAGGTCAAGCATGTGAGTCGTATGGGCTTTGCCCTTCTTGTTCCCGGATGTACTCGGCCACGTAAGTGATGAACAGGCTAAAATTTATCGGAGACTCAACGGAGCCCTGTCACACGCCGACGGGACATTCGAAAGAGTCTGACACGCTATCTCCCCATCTCACACTGGCCCCCACGTGAGCGTACACTGCTTTCATCATAGTTAACAATTTGGTGGAAATACCAAGCTTCTCCAGAACTCTCCATAAACATGGGCGCCGAACGGAATCAAACGCCTTCTCAAAGTCTACAAAGGCGACATAGAGTTTCCCTCGACCCTCACCGTACACGTTTTTAACAGCTATTGAATGCAAGGTAAATATGTGATCAATCGTGGAATGCCCTGCACGGAAACCAGCCTGCTCATAACAGAATTAATTTTCTTCCTCCGCCCAGGCTCGTAAGCGATTGGTTAGAATAGACACGAAAAGTTTACTTATATTTTTAACAAGGAAATGCCTCTATAATTTTTCGGGTTTGACCTGTCCTCTGATTTAAAAATAGGTACTATTATTGAGTGTCTCCAGCTTTGGGGAAAATATTGCTTTTCATATAATAAGGAGAATAAGTGGGTGAGGAAATCAATGATAGGGCCACTCGACAGTTTCAAGTAACCACCAGGTATTTTATCCTGCCCCGGGGCTTTCGAAGAGCTCATTTTTGCCAGTGCAAGCTGTATTCCATTTCTTGTGATTGGAGCATCCAGTTCGTCGTGCAGGACATTCTTATTCTCCTAATGGATTTCTTCAGGACAGTGGTTTCCATTTAAAAGGTTCTCGAAGTGACAGCGCCATACTTCTATATCAATTGGAGGCTGCCTCATTGTCCGATATGATGCTTGTCTTACTATAGCCCAAAACTGTGAAGAATTGTTGGTGCTGTTTATAAGAGTTTCACGAGTTGCTTTGTGGTGTTCAGATTTCTTTTGCCGCGTCAGTCGCTTGTACTCATTTCTCAGTTCTACATAGCGGTGTCGATACGTTTTGGAACCATTTCTTCGGTAAAACCTTAACGCCTCTTTAATAACTCTTCTCCGGAGATCACAACATTCAAAGTCGAACCAACTGGACTTATTTCTCTCCAACCTCGACGGAACAGTACGGTACATACATTCGGCATTTTTGAGAAGGTCAGAGAGAGAGAGAGAGAGAGAGAGAGAGAGAGAGAGAGAGAGAGAGAGAGAGAGAGAGAGAGAGAGAGAGAGAGAGAGAGAGAGAGAGAGAGAGAGAGAGAGAGAGAGAGAGAGAGAATACAAAGTACTTTATAGTCTCCAGTTTAGAGAAATGTTTCCTGTTGGATCTCCTAAAAGCATTACATTAAATTTATATCGAAGAAACATATGCTTTACATTGAAGATAACAGTTTCATAGAGAGTGAAAAATTAGTTCAGAGAAATCCGCGCACTGGCGCGTTTACATCTTCATATCCATAACTCCTTGTCTGCACACAAACACACTCGCACGCATGTACGCACACACACACACACCTATACATCTACACTCCCGCCCCTACATACACGCCTACACACACCTACATACACACACACCTACACACACCTAACACACACCTACACACCTACACACACACACACACACACTCGCACGCATGCACACACACACACACACACACACATACCTACACACACACACACCTACACACACTTAACACACACCTACACATACACCTACACACACACCGACACACACACCCCCCCTACATACACACACACCTACACACACCTAACACACACCTACACACACACAAACACACTCGCACGCATGCACACACACACACACACACACACACACACACACACACCTACATACACATACACACACACACACACCTACACACACACGTACATACACACACGCACACACACACACACACCGCCATTTTTCCTCCCTCTCTCCTTATTGAACAGAACGGTGTGGTATTCACACTTTTGGGGCCTGCTTCAGATAGCACAAGTATGTATAAATTATGTAGGCTGAGCACTCAACATCTAAAATGATATTTTGATAACAAGTGACTGCTTCACCTGTGTAGATACATCTGCTAAATATATGAAAAGCAATCACGCGTTCATGCCTATTTTCAGAATACACAACCTCCGCACAATAATATCATGTAACCAGTGTTTCGTTTCATTGCAGGTCATGAATAATATGCTGCAAGACTGTTTCAAAACATTGGAATAACTAATATGCTGTCTTCAGTGAATTTTAAAGGTGAGTCTTTCAAGAAGTAATTCAGACATGCAATCCTTTAAATATCTTTGTGTTTCATCATTTCTATCTCACTCCTCGTCACTGGACTTCTCCGCCCTTCATCAACTATAGACTTTATGTGAGTACGCGCATGAATGTACCTGTGTGTCTCTCTCTCTCTCTCTGTCTCTCTCTCTCTCTCTCTCTCTCTCTCTCTCTCTCTCTCTCTCTCTCTCTCTCTCTCTCTCTCTCTCTCTCTCTCTCTCTCTCTGTGTCTCTCTCTCTCTGTCTCTCTCTCTCTGTCTCTCTCTCTGTCTCTCTCTCTCTGTCTCTCTCTCTCTCTCTCTCTCTCTCTCTCTCTCTCTCTCTCTCTCTCTCTCTCTCTCGCTCGCTCGCTCGCTCGCACGCTGTGTGTGTGTGTGTGTGTGTGTGTGTGTGTGTGTGTGTGTGTGTGTGTGTGTGTGTGTGTGTGCGCGCGCGCGTGGTGTTTTGGGGAAGGGGGTGGGGGGGCTAGCTCTCCGGCTTACTCTGTGACTTGTTCTATCACTGTCTCGGTGTATAACCTTCACTTTGTGTCACTACGTTTTCTTTCTTTTTTCTTCTTTTTTCTTTCCTTATTTCCTCCTATTTCTCTTCTTTATTCCTCCTCCTCCTCCCCCTCCTCCTTCCCCTCCTCCCTCCCCTCCTCCTCCCTCCCTCCTCCTCCTCCCCCTTCCTCCTCCTCCTCCTCCCTCCCTCCCCCTCCTCCCCCCTCCTCCTCCTCCCCCCTCCTCCTCCTCCTGTTTCTCCTCCTCCTCCTGTTTCTCCTCCTCCTCCTCCTCCTCCTCCTCCTCCTCCCCCTTCCTCCTCCTCCTCCTCCTCCTCCTCCTCCTCCTCCTCCTCTCCTCCTCCTCCTCCCTCCCTCCCTCCTCCTCCTCCCCCTCCTCCTCCTCCCCCCTCCTCCTCCTCCTGTTTCTCCTCCTCCTCCTGTTTCTCCTCCTCCTCCTGTTTCTCCTCCTCCTCCTGTTTCTCCTCCTCCTCCTGTTACTCCTCCTCCTCCTCCTCCTCCTCCTCCTCCTCCTCCTATCCTCCTCCTCCTCCTATCCTCCTCCTCCTCCTCCTCTTCTTATCCTCTTACTCCTCTTCTCCTCCTCCTTTTATCCTCCTCCTCCTTTTATCCTCCTCCTCTTTTATCCTCCTTCTCCTTTTATCCTCCTCCTCCTCCTCTTATCCTCCTCTCCTCCTCCTCCTCCTCCTCCTCCTCCTCCTCCTCCTCCTCCTCCTCCCCCTCCTCCTCTTCCTCCTCCCCCTTCATGTTCTCTTCCTCCTCCTCCTCCTCCTCCTCCTCCTCCTCCTCCTCCCCCTTCTTCTCCTCCTCCATGTCCTCCTCCTCCTCCATGTCGTCGTCGTCGTCGTCGTCCTCCTCCTCCTCCTCGTCCTCCTCCTCCGTCTCCTCCCCTTCCTCTTCCTCCCACCTCCTCCTCCTCCCTCCCCCCCCCCCCCCCCCCCTTCTCAACCGAGCTCAGGGGTTACCCCACGCGCGCGTTGTTGATTTCGTTGCAGTGATTGAATGCAGATAAATTCACAGTGGTTGTCTCCCTTGCACACTCAGCTCGGCTGATACGGAAATGTGCATTGCTATCGTACTGCATGTTGCTATCAAGCGCAAGCGAGTCTCCTTCCTGACCAAAAAAAGAACCTACACCAAACACATTTTTTGCAATCCATGACCATTTGGGGCATAAGCAGGTGAAAATTACTCGAATGCGATAAATCCGCAGGAAATCTAGTTTTTCAGCTGTAACCACCTAGTACAGGTCAAGAGAAAAAGTGATCAGGTGACAAAATTCGACGCTCATCTCTCTTAGTCTATTTGATACGGTTAAAGATATGGGCTCAAGCTGAGAATTCCAAAGCCCTCGGGGAACGGTGCAATTGGATATGAGCTGTGATAGAGGCAGCGGGAGGATGTGCCTGCACTGTGAGCCCCGCCTCACTTTGGCAGCCGCCCCCTTCTTCAGCTCAGTGCTGGAATTCCCTGCAGACACCTGATGGCTCCACCAGACCTTGACACTGCCTCCCAGTGGTACTGCACGTGTAATATGGATGCACACCTTATCTTTTGGGTGGGTGGTAGGGAAGGGAGGAAGATGGAAGGAGAGATAGAGATGCGGGGAGAGAGAGAGAGAGAGAGAGAGAGAGAGAGAGAGAGAGAGAGAGAGAGAGAGAGAGAGAGAGAGAGAGAGAGAGAGAGAGAGAGAGAGGGAGACAGAGATGGCCGGCCGACCAGATGTTAAGATAATTAAGGGAGACAAATCCTTGCCAGATTTAGGAGTTATCTAACTTGGAAAAGTCAATTGCGCTATAATGACTAAGTGAGTAGTCATGCCACAGTTGTCTTTTGTGAAAAAAGCAAAACAATTTTCATGTATTTGTCTCATGTCACTGTTCACTGTGATACAATTTTTTTAATGTATATTGAAAAATATTGATTAGCATCTCATAAGTCTCATTTTATAAACTGCTACGTTACCTTCAGAACAATCATATTTCCCGCAATGTTGGATGAAGCCCCGAGAGAGAAACTTATGTAGTTAGTAATATCACAAGGCTAGCTAGCAATCTTCAATTCAAAGGTTGAGTTAAAAACTATATGAAGATACTGATACGCATGTGTGCAAATTTGTCTGACCTCAAGATGCTGTAGGTGTAACTATAGTTCTACAGTTTTCAGAACATGCTGCAGTGTAAAATTACATTGATGCTTAATTTGCATCATGCACACAACACTGACCTTATAAGAACCACCTGAACAGATTATGTCATTTCTACAAAATCAGAATAATTTCAGCTCTCGCTTGCCCCATTCTGCATTATCTCATAATGCTCCAAAGGAATTTTTCTTTAATTGGTCATTCCTACAAAGATTATTTGGTGAGTGCATATGGTAGGCTTGGAAACCTTCAGCATGAAACTCTAATGAAATGCTTTTCTTGTGTAAACCGTCCATGCTGAATGTTGTGGGGAGAGTGAATGCTCCTTCAATGTAGGTTCTGTATAATGAGTCAATCATTTTATGAATCTGTTTTCAACTTTTCAGACACAGAGTGTTCTATTACCTGTCAAGGTGATGGATGAATAGTGTTTTACAGCCTTTCTGGCTTTGTAGGCTATGTAAAGCCATTGAGCACCAACATTAGAATTTATTATTGTAAATGCAAATCAAGTCCCGGTGTACCTCATTATTCGCCTCTTACGAATCATGTAGGGAGAAGCGGTGGGTCAGTTCTTTCCCTGAACCCACTGGGAGATCAAGGTGATGATAAAATGGAATCCATACTTGCATATCCTCAATCAGTGTTCAAACTTCAAACTTGCATGTATCTAACATATAATTCCAGCATTTACTAATCAGACAAGCACAGCAGTGATAACAATTGAACAGAATACAATATTGCATACTGCTAAATGAAGGAGCCTTATTCTAGAGCAGTGTTACTGGACAGAGATTTGTGCCCAATACCCTGCTCAGTGCTTGCTCTGGCTAAAGTGTTGTGAACTGTTCCTGTTGAAGTTTGTAGGTGGGGCTGTAATTGATGGAACACAGGTAGGCCTATATTTTGGAGGCCAGAGCCACCACTGAAGAGGAAATTCTGCCAAAATGTTGGTCCTTTTACATTTCAAAGGTGAAAGAGAAAGCCTACAAATGCAAGAAATGGAATTCTGGTGTCTGTGGTGGAATGACTGGCTGCCAAATCTAACTTGGTCATAATACTGACAGGAAGTTGTCATCACTGAAAACACATTTTTCATAACTAAGAGAGAACAGGTTTAATGAAACATTAAAGTAGGGCCCAGGAATTCAACAAGGTAGTTGCCATAACTTGTTAAGACCAAATTTGGAAAAGATTGCATACTATTACTACTTACTAGACTTTTGCTTATCAGGTGAAGCTTGATGGTTTTGTCTAATGTGGGACAAACTGAATCTGATGTGTGTGATAATGCGTACCTTCACCACAAAGAGGTTAACTCTCTCTTGAACAACCCACAGCATGTGACTATTTGGTTCATGCTGGCATTTCCACTACAGTAGTCGCCGCTTATTAAAAACACATTGGGACCGAACAAAAGTGTTTTTAATAAGCGGCGTTTTTATTAACCGTTTGCATGTTGAACATGTCCATCAGTAACGAAAGGTAAGAAGACCGAGGCACGCGTACAAACTAAGCTGATTACAACCGAGATATATGTACATATACATGCTTCACCCTGTTGCTTCACAAAGACCAAGCCGTTGCGTTTCTTCCACCTGTTAAACCACCCATCTGTAGCTTTGAATTCGGAGCGACCAAGCTGGGAAGCAATCTGTTCCGCCTTCTGACACAGGATTGGGCCGTTTACAGGTGTGTTGCGTGCTTGGATAGAGTCGAACCACCGCTTTAAGCCATCTTCTGTCTCTTTATCCTTCCCGCAGCGCCGACGCTTCCTTTGGCCTTGACTGGAGCCCTCTGCGATGTCAGCCCTAAGTTCATCTTCTTTTTTCAGTGTCTGGCACAGAAATGATGCCGACACACCCAAAATGTCAGCACTCTCTTTCAAACTTTTAGAATTTAGCTCTCGGTAGCGATCAAGCAAGTCCACTTTGTCTTTGGGTGTCATTTCTGTTCTTTTTCTTTTCTTTGGAGCTGAAGTTAAAGCCATTTTCTGTTTCACTGCTTATCCAGCGAGACTAGACAGTATTGAATTGACATTTGACGGTTTGCTGACAAGGGTGTAATCACTGTTCACACAAACGCTGAAGCGTCTTTAGTTGTCATCTAATGGTTTGCTGACAAGAATTCACAACCAGAGATCGACTCTGACCCTCCGAACAGCGAGAAAAACCACAGAAAGTGTTTTTATTAAACGGCGCCTGTATTTAATAACCGGCGGAATTTTGCATAGGTTATATAGTGGTAAATCCGGACCGGACCTACTGTATTAAAAAAACGGCTGTTTTTATTAACCGCGTGTTTTATAAGCGGCGACTACTGAGTACTGTATAGGAACCTAGGGTCAGATGAATGGCATTGATCTGACAACCTACTAATAAATGCAGAAGTGACTGTAAATTTCAAGATTCACAATTACTGTCCATGCAGTTGACTAGCAAATTAGTAAAGACTGAGAGTAAAAAAGATTAAGAGTCAGAAAAAGAGCAACAACAGTATTACAAGTGTAACATCCTTTAATACAAACTGCAAATAACATCATATTAATGTGGTATGTGACTCCTGATATTTTGCACATTTCATTAGACTCATTACACTTCCTTGCACACCACTCAAGTCTAATGTTCCTACTTCAAATTTTCACACCCTTATCTCGGAAGCACTTTGCATTGAGGAACATTTCCAGAACCAGATACTTGTGATCAAAGAGTTCACTTGGGTTGGATGCCTTCAGATCTCATGGCAGAGTGACTGAAGGAAGCCATCACCATCTCGCTAGGCACAAGTGCTACTTCAAGTAAAGTACAGCACCTCATTTCATGGAACTACATTCGAAAACTGGGCAAGGCATCGGACATCTGACAGCTCCCTGTGACATCTGACCTGTCACCCAAAGAAGTATATACCAGTTTCTATATAGTCACTGAAGATAATCTATCAAGTATCAACCCAAGTTATGGAATATTACAACATGCAAGGCCAACCTCAGTACAGCACTCTCACCTGCATTAAAAAAACAGTGTTAATAAAATTTTTAACAACTTCTCATACAATAATTCAATGACAGACTTGTTCCTCTCACTGCTTTTTCACGCATGCAAGTGATTGCAGGTGCACACACACATGTGCATGCTCACACACACAACCACACATACATGCAAGAGCACACACACACACACATACACACACACACACACAAACACATGCACACACTAACACATGCACACAAACACACGCACACTCTTTGTATTCAAAACCACACATTCATCAACATACGCATGGCCAGGACACAACATTTCCTCCAGTAGTGCTATATATTCTTGTCTCAAGTGGCATATATACATGTCTTAAATCCATTTCATTATTTAACACACTGTCAAGAAGTGAATTCACAAGTTACATCAACACTTCCTACAATTCACACTCTTTGTAAGTAGGTAAAATACACATTATATTTCTATAGCCCATTCAGTAAGACAGATCACAGGCAGCAAATTAAGGCAAAACAACGTCTCAACTCTCATGTGGCATTTTTTTTGTCATATGCATATATATTCAGGATTGAGTCCATGCTTTGGAGATGGGAAGGACACCCAATAGCACCAGAATGTGGTAACACTGATCATAAAGGGGTTGAATGCACTGCAGCAAGCAGTAAAGTCTGCCACAGAAGTCCTGGTTTTGGTATATTCCTTCCTTCAGCTGGCACTTTGAGTTGGGGTGAGCTGAACTGACAACCATGATGATCTTGCACCACTCCAGAAAACTGTGGCTGCACTGCACTCCCCAGACAAGGCATTTACAGTGGCAACAGATTAGATTATCTAAGCCATTTCATGCCTTTGTCACCGCGGACACCTCTGCATGTTTCCTCTTCAAGAAAGCAACTTTGTCAGGACTACATAAATTTTACTCCCCAGTTTACAAAAATACTGGTCAGCAAGTGTAAATGTGTGTGCATGTAGAAAGTATTCTCTTCTTTAACCCTAGTGCAGGCTACTGCACATGGATGTGATGATTTGCAATCAGACAAATGAGGCTCAATATTTTACTATGCATGTTGCACACTGCAAACAGTAGGTAAATTTCATTTTTAGTGCCGAAAGGGGGGGGGGGGGGGGGGGGGGGGATGATTTTCAAGTCTGGGGTACCACTGTCAATACTACTAGTACACCTGCTTGCACATAAAAATGAGACCCTTCATAACAAAATCAGGCCTTTTAGCATCTGTGAAATTTCTTGAGTTTGTCACATGATCTGGAAGGAGGAAAACAATTTTAAGACAGCAAAAGTTACTGAAGTTGTGGAGAGATGAGGAAGACCTGCCTGACCAAATGTAGCCGTTCAAATTAGGCAATTTTGAAAATGAGAGCCTAAGGAGAGGAACTGTCTTTTGTCTCATTTTCCTCATCAACCAGCACTCATGAAGTTTGCTAGTGTATGAAGGCATGCGTAAATCAGAAAGACAAGGAAATCCTATTGGTGATAAATACCAAGTTTGATCACTAACTTACTAGACTTATTGAGCAGGACTGAAAAATAGTTCCCGTTTTATTTTTATGATAACTTTTGAGTGCTTTCCTATCTCCATCGCCCAAACCCTACTCTTTTCTTAATGTAACATGATACATAATATGAGGATGAATGGAGAGTTAAAATCAATGATGAGCTCAAAATTCATTACATTGACCCCTGTCAATTATGTGCGTGGACAACACCAATTCATGAAGGGGATATACCGCAAGCTGCATTTTGTGGTAAATAGTCAACATATTCCAAACAAACCACTGAGGGGCCAGTGACTTGGCTGCAAGAATGCTGCGAAAAGCACCTATGCTGTTTCCACTGTAGTTTGATGTCATGAGAGTTCATATTCCTTTGCACAAGTCGTATTAAAATGAACATCCATAGTCGCAAGCACAGGAGCTGTAGCCAGCCAAAATGAATTAATTGGTAGCACTGCTAGGCAAGAACAAACTGCATGATCTCAGTCCCTGACATGCACGATGCCCAGCTTCAAGTGCTTGATGGTGGGGTGCTGCATCAGTTTCTGGAGTCCGACTTTGGTGAAGTTGCACGCATAGATATCAATGCTTGTCAGTTTGTGCAAATGTTCCACAATAGCCGAGAGTCCCTCATCTGTGATCTTGCTGCACTGGCTAATGTTCAGCTCCACAATGTTTGGAATGGACCTGACCAGGTTGGTGATGCCACGGTCAGTGATGGCACATGCATTCAGGCACAGTCTCTCCAGGCAAAGAAGTCCCTGGGACAAGTGACCTATGCCGTGGTCCCCCACCTTCACACAGAACCCCACATCCAGGGCCACCAGCTGGGAGCCCCCCTGAATCAAATACATCAGCGCTGCATCACTTATGTTCTCACAATCCTGTAGAATCAGCTCTCGCAGGCTGGACATCTTGGCGATGAATCGGATGCCCGTGTCCGTGATGCTGTTGCAATTGCTGAAGTTGAGAGTCCTGAGGTTGGTCAGACCCTGACTCACGTACATGAGTGACTGGTCAGTGAGGGTGTGGCAGCCCTGAAGGGTAAGGTGCTCGATGGCTGGACAAGTGTCGCGAATTTTGTGTCCAGTGATGTTCACACCAGCGACGTAGGCGATCGCCGTGTCGGTGAGGAGGTAGCAACTCCGCAGATTCAGGCGCTTAAGTTTTTTCAAACCTAGGCTGATCTGGTACACACCGCGATTCGAAACGTTCATGCATCCCCCAAGCTCGAGAACCTCCAGGTTTTTTAGTGCTTTGGCGATTCGAGTGAGGCACGGATCAGTCACAGTTCGACAGGCGGTCAAGTTCAGCGTGGTAATGTGAGGCAACACTTTGTAGAACGCTTGAATGAGGACTGCCGCGGTGAGATTGTAGCATCCTGTGAGATTGAGACTCTCCAAATGCTTCACACCAACTACCAGGTCTCGCAACGGTCTACCGATGCTCAAAAGCTGAACTTTCCGTATTTTTCGCCTCACAAGGTTGTCGAACAAAGACGAACTATGTCTCCATAGATGAAACTTCGCCTCCACTCCACGCCACACCATAGGCGTGTACGCCGCGTCTCTCCACTTCACACATACCTGAGCAACTCTGCCTTTGTCTCTCACATCCAGATGGCTAAATATCATGATCAGTATTTCAGGAAATAAGCAGGAAATGTTGGAAAACGGAGACTTATTCCAGGGAGCCTCCATGTTTCCTCGATCGCGGCGCCGGTCACGTGATGATGAGCAAACAACTCTGCGCGCCTGCTTGAGCGCCTAGCCAGGGACGACAACTGCGTCCTGTCGGAGGGAGGCAGAGGCTGTGGTAGTGGAAAGAGAACTGAGGGTGCGAAAATGTCGATCGATTCACGCGCGTTGCGAGCATTCAGGGAAGAAGGAAAAAAGCCTGGGTTCAAAGCCTTTGTGCCTTGCCGCGTGCTTGACTCATCTGAAACAAAGACCCGCGATATTGATTTCTGTATTCTAATGGCGTGCACTTTTCTTCGCAGAAACGACGGTCTCGATTCGGGTGTGATGGTTGAAAATTATCTTATCGTCAGTTCTCCCTGCTTCAGCACACCACACAAATGTGGTTTTCTTTGTTCTTTTTTATTAACACCAACTGAATTTTCGAAATGTATCCACGGGCTTTTAGTGAATTGGAGATGTTAACACGAGGGAAAAGAAATGCGAATGTATACATGTGCGTGCGTGTGTATTTGTGTGTTTGTTATGTATAGAAAAGGTAGCCTTCTCGGGATACTATAATTGATATACGATATGAAGAATTACTCCAGAACAGGATTTGATATTTTATATGTGGTGAAGGGCAGTCAGCGGAAGGAATGAGCCAGTCTTCATTTCGGACGCCTCGTGCATGAATTGACCACAAAACAGCATGCACTTTCAGCTGCCACACAGAATCAGCATCTGTTTGTTTTGAGTGAATATATAAATGTTTGAAAGCCCGCTTGTACGTTTGGACGTCACTTTATTTTGCTTTTCAAGACTATTTGCTAATTCATACGATCTACGATGCTCTGAACACATATAATCTTCCATCATAATTTGTGGTGGTGGTTGGATGTGAAAAGGCAATAAAGGGAATAAAAATGACGACGAAAAGAAGCCGTGCCTTTTTGTGGTTGAACCGCTGAATAAAGGCTGGGGGAGGGGTAAATAAAATTTATATTTTATATATATTAGGATCAAACAAGCGAGCAAACAAACAAGCCTTCCTCGGGAGCATACTGAAGGGTTTGACAACTCACCACATATCTAACCCTGAGGCTTGAGAAGAGCCCAAGCATTCAAGGGCGCGGGAAAGGGAACATAACAGAGGAGTGAATACAGCTCAAGCAAAAAAACAAGAGGCATGGGAGATTAGTAAAAAAAACAAGGTGATAGGGGAGAGGGGGGAGGAGAGGGGGGTGGGGGGGAGAGGGGGGGGGAGGGGGGGAACAGGGGGGGGGGCGAGGGAGGGGGAAGCGGGAACGTGTGGAGGGGGAGCCATGCCAGTTGGCCTGCTATCCATAAGAGGTCAGCTTCACATACAATCATACACCTATACGGATTCATCCATCCATACTGGCATATCGGGTCTCGCTCTCACTGAGACCCACATTCACCCGTCTCCCCTCTCACAGGAGTACCACCATTCATAAGTGCCATAGATAGCACAAGTCACAGTTCGTGTTCGCCTGCACTCATATAGCAGTACCCATACGCACCCACACACACTCTCATGCCTCCGTCTAGAACCCCCATGTGTCCACGGATCCTCCCACCTGTATAGCACCGAGATCATACTCCCGCGTGCACAAAATGCGCTGGCCATCCTCATTGTTCCTGCGGTCACATACTTGTACATATGCCAAAGTCAAATGATCCACTGGGGAGGATTAAAAATGGAAGAATTATTCTAAAGTGTTCAGACCATTCGGTGTTAAAGTCGAGAGTTTGTTTATCCAGAAACGTTCCCGTCTGCGTCGTCCTGCAGTGCTGTCTGTGTAGGATTTCTGTACCGGCATGCATCTGAGGTCGTGCAGTGTGTGGTTGGGTAGGGAGAAGTGTTCAGTAATGAGAGTGCAGGTGTTCTTGTTGGTGTTGATGTTCGAGCGATGCTGGTAGAAGCGTTGTTTGAGTGTGTGTCTTGTTTCTCCGACATACTGTGTGTGGTAGCATCTGGTGCAATACAGGATGTATATGAGATTGGATGTCGTGCAAGTGAGTTTGTGTCTGATGTGGAATGTTTCATTGGTCTGTTGGCTGGTGAATGTGCGGCCTTCCACAAAATGATACTGGCAGACGACGCAAGGGAACTCTGGCATTTGTAGGAGCCTGGGTCGGCATCGACGGGAGTGGGAAGTAAGGAGGGCATCAGCAGGGCCCGTAGGGAGCGGCTGTTTCTCTCCCCCGGAAGAGGTGGATCGGGCACAGCTTGTGCCATGCGTCGGCTGGTGTTGGTCATCGCCTGGTGGAGTTCTCCGATCCAGGAGCGCAAAGGAAGGTTGTTGGGGTTGTGGGTCACGACAAAGGGGACCCGCTGGTTCTTCTTTTTGGCCTTGTACTGTAAGCACTCTTGTCTGGACTTGGTGCTGACAATGGTCCTGGCCTTGGTGATGGTGGGAAGGTGGTGGCCTCGGGCTCTGAGCTGATTTTCCAGTTCATCACATCTCTGACGGAAGGTGTCAGGGCTGGAGCACAGTCGGCGGAGACGGAGGAAGAGGCTGTAGGGGAGGTTTCGGATGACGTGGTGAGGGTGGGAAGACAGACTGTGGAGGTACCCGTGTACAACAGTGGGTTTGGAGTAAAGGTCAGTTTGGAGGAAACCATCTAGCAGGGTGATGAGGATGTCCAGAAAGGGTGCTGCTTGGTCATGGGACTTTAAGGTGAACTTGATGGAGAGATGGAATTGGTTGAGGAATTCCGAGAATCGTTGGAGCTCGGCATCCGAGCGGGTCCACAGAAGGATAATGTCATCAATGTATCGTTTCCAGGTTGTTATTGGAACTGGCACGGGGCTGGTGGCTAGGAGATGGTCTTCGAGCCAGCCCATAAAGAGACAGGCTGCACTCGGGGCCATCGGGGTTCCCATCGCCGTTCCCATCACCTGTCTGAAGTATTGGCCTTCAAAATTGAAGATGTTGTTGGAGAGGACATGGTTGGTAACCTGAAGTACGGTGTCGACAGGTGGGGTATTGGGCAGTCTGTGTCGGGTCAAGAAGTGCCGTAGGGCAGTTTCCAGTTCCTTGTGGGGGATATTGGTGTAGAGGGCTTGAACATCAATGGTGACAAGTCGCGTTTGTTTGTCAAAGGGTCCAAGCTCCAGATTCCATTGAGACAAAATTTGTAGCATGTGGGTGCTGTCTTTGATGTAGGAGGGTAGAAGAGTGACATAATCTTGTAGCCAATCATCCACAAGCTTGGATAGGTTCTCTGTGGGGCCGTGGGTGCCAGAGACAATGGGTCGGCCGGGTGGTGTGGTGGAGGACTTATGGATTTTTGGTAGCATGTAGAATCGGTGGCACTTGGCTTTCTTGGGTTCTACGGTGGCCCAACGGTGTGTCGTCTCGCTAATGTGGCTCTTTTGGAAGAGGTCATCAACAAGTTCATTGTACTGCTTGGCAATTATAGTAGTGTCAGTATTTATTCTGACATAGTGGGTGGTGCTGCTGAGCTGAGTATTTACCCCTGTCAGATAATCTTTCATGTCTTGAATGACCACGGCGGCCCCCTTGTCCGCCGAGCTGATGCGGATGGTGCGGTCTAGGATAAGTTCTCTGAGTTGACCTAGAGCCGCCCTCTGGTCCTTGCTCAGGTTGTCCTTGGTTTTTCGGGTTTTCCTGTAGGCATCGGTCCGACTCAGTAGAGTGTCGCAGAAAGCATCCAGGGAACGGTCTCTACCCACAGGGGGTTGGTAGCCTGTACTTCTGTAGAACTTGGGTGGATCGGCGTTATTCGTTTTGTCAGGGTGGTAGTTCAGTTCTTTAAGGAGGATTACGGAGAAGCGGGCGATATGCGATTTTTTCCCATTTGCATGCGTACTTAAGTAACTACTGTGGATTCGTATCTTCATCCATGGCAAAACGGTGAAGTCTGAAGCAGTCTTGGACACAATTAGAATTAGATATAGAAACGTAAATGTCTCTCGGCAATTCAGGAAGCAATACAAATGGGGCTAAATTGGCACAATGAGTGCACTAACCAGCGACAGCACACGCACGCGCGCGCACACACACACACACACACACACACACACACACACATGCACATACACATACACACACACATACACACATACACACACAAACACACAAACACACACGCGCGCGCTCGCACACACACACACGCGCACACCCTAGATCATGCCTAAGGTGTTTTCAGCAGGCAGGCATGGTGCACCAATGATTGCGTCCACACGCATTTTGCCTGGACGTCGCTGTTTCTGTCTGCCGTGCGCGCATATGCATGTGTGTGTGTGTGTGTGCGCGCGCGCGCGCGTGCGAGCGTGCATCCTTGTGTGGTAGAATGTGCGTGAGTGGTATATACATACATGTGTGTTGTCTGCATACGTGTACAGCACGTTAATTTGGGTGATTATGTATTAATGTGTGAATCCGATGTGTGTGTGCGCGCGCGTGTGTGTTTGTGTAAGTGTCATCTTTCTGAACCTCAAGATCATTACTATTCGCTGGCTTTCCCGGTAGTAGTATTATAAATTATGATAGTTTGCCCCGATACAAGGTTATCTCCCTTTAGTCGTTATGGTCTCAATCGTGATATTCTTATGACCGAAGTAATACGGTTATCTCCCTTGACGATCGGATTATGACGTCTTGCTAGTTTCAAGTTTTCGTCCTTCTCCTCCTCCTCTGATTTCCTCGGTCAAATCCGCATCTTTATCTCCATTCTTGCAGTTTTACTCTGATAAACGCGCGCGCGTGTGTGTGTGTGTGTGTGTGTGTGTGTGTGTGTGTGTGTGTGTGTGTGTCTGTCTGTCTGTCTGTCTGAATATCTGTCTGTCTGTCTGTCTGTCTGTCTGTCTGTCTGTCTGTCTGTCTGTCTGTCTGTCTGTCTGTCTGTCTGTCTGTCTGTCTGTCTGTCTGTCTGTCTGTCTGTCTGTCTGTCTGTCTGTCTACCTGTTACACAGAGGAAGGCATGCAGGCAGGCAGGTCGGCAGGCAGGCAGGCACCCAGACAGACAGATTGACAGACACGTGCGCGCGCGCGCGCGCGCGCGCACACACACACACACACACACACACACACACACACAGACGCACAGACAGGCAGATACACAGACAGACAGACGCACAGACAGACACACAGACATACAGACAGACGGGCAGACACACAGACACACAGACAGACACACAGACAGACGGAAATTCCGAACTCAGACATGGTCCAACATTTGTATGGCATATGTGTATGTGACGTGACTAATTGTGTGTATCTTGAACCTGCCTGCTATTTCCTTCGTCTCTCATTGACAGTCTCAGCATTAGTTCGTACTGACAGGCACGTTTACGAGAAGAGTAACAGTTGTTTTCAAAAGAAATCTTCATCGTCGTCCACATTGGAGGAAGATTACAGGATACCTTCATCTGTTTGTAGCTCATCCAGGCTGAACACAGAGGAAGCGAACAACGACTCATTTAAGGTATTTTGTTTTAGTGTTCGTGTACAAGCATAAAACCAGGAGTGCGAAAGAACGTAATTCAGGCGCCCATGCATTTTAGCCCAACCTACGACGGCCCTACAGCTTGGGTGGGGCCATCACTTTGATCTTAAACACCAATCTCAGGGCAGGGCGAGCTGGTCAAAGCGTTGTATACAGACAGGAGCCCACGAGCACCCCCAGTGTGTACACACCCTCACCCCCACTCCACACCAACCTCTCCCCGTTGCACCCCCACGGGGGACGGCATTTCACGGCGCCGGCAGACTTCCGACCTAGCCTCAAGCCCCGGCACGGCCTGTCAGGAAGGATAGATTGATGGTCCCTCGCCTCCTCCCCTCCTTCCTCCTCTAATCCCCTGCCGCCCCCGCCCCTCACACACTGTCTCTTCCAGCTCGCTCCCGCTCCCAGCTTCATCCCTGTATTTTCGTGGGTGTATTCTGCTGCCTCCATGGCATCATCCACGGTCCGCAACGCTCGCCGCACCCTTTTAGTGTCCCCTTGTTTCGCCATCCACCCTAGTCATGAGTGCGTGCCCCGCCTCTACGTGCTACTGATCATCCCGTCCCGGCGTCGGCATGTCTCACTCCTTTCCCTGTCGGTCTTCTTCTTCAAGCTCTATTGTCACCTCCCAGAGTCCCATTTGTTTCGTATCTCCACAGCTCTGTAGCTTGACCGTATCCGTCCATGACAAGATTGTCCAGTCAGACTACTTCCCATCAGTACTACCCCGAGTATTCCTTCTTGGCGCACCGACCCAACAATTAAGAAGTGCATTTCGTATTAATTGTGAACCTAGGGGGGAGGGGGGGGGGGAAGGTTCATGGTCATGAACGGAGAGTTTTCTTCGCCATTCTTGCACAATATAGTCACCCTTGCTGTACTCTTAATGTCTTATCTCTTACCAGTTTGGTTCTTCTTGTTCAGACAGTTTCTTGTCATGATTAACTTTTCAGTGGGATTGCCGTTTGGATTATTTGTGTAAAATATTGCCGAAAAAAGCAGTCATAGATTAATGCACATCTCCAGTTCTGGAGACAACAAATTTTAATGGGAGTAAGATTTTGGTTAGCTTCCTCTTAAAATTTAAGCTTACCTCAATGTCATAATAGTTTAAATCAATCCACGTCGTTTAAGAACAGAGAAAATATGTCTGGCACTTGTAAAAAGCCTGCAACTCTTCTAATACGGAAAATAGAAATTCGGTCAATGGTCTAGTGCCGACTAGCATTTACTTGATTAAAAACCTCCTTAAATAATGATTATAAAAAACAATTATTCGAAACGTAATTATTTCGTAAGTGGACAGTTATCTGTACCATTCAAGTACGATCTCGATAACGAGATCCACCTTCCAAGCTGCTGAAGGGTTTGTTAGAGGAAAGTCGAGGTCGGGTAGGCTGGAAAATGGACGGATCGAAATATAGATAGCAAGATCAGCAGACAAAGCACTACGATAACACCCCAGAGCGCTGAAGCTACAGAGTCTATCAAAAGCCTGTTGAGTCTTTCCAAACTCCTCCGTGCTCGCTCATAAACAAGGCCAGAATCGTCCTATTCAGCAGCCCGCCCCCTCCTCGCTCGCACTCTCGCTCCCGACCACCCTCCCGTGGGTGGTTGCCAGGTGTAGTCCCTGGTGTCCGGCCTTTCCGTGACTTCTTTGTCGGTCGCAAAGCGCGCACGTAGAATCGGCGTGGGTGACAATGCGCTCGATCTGATTTCTACACCAAGTTCGCTGCCGCTCCCGCAATCGCTCGACGAAAGGCAAAGAAATGGTCGTCGTGGCCTCCACATTGTTGGTGTAGGTATACTTGTGGGAAGTTGGATCGGAAAAGCAATCTGCACGGTTTTCTTTGACACGACTTCCATTCCCAGATGTGAGCCAACATTTGGAATAACACCCGACGGCGACAGAGGTTTGGAAAGCAGGCGGTCTTCGTTCTCGAGAAGTTGGTAGTCATTTCGTTTGTCGGACTCTGAGAAGGGATAATGGAATGGCTACGTAGGTGTGGAGAGAAATACTAACTTTCACTCTCCCTCCCTATATTCGGCCATCCGTCCATTCGACCATCCGTCCATTCGGCCATTCGGCCATCCGTCCATTAGACCATCCGGCCGGCCGGCTATCAGTGCGTGCATGAGTGTGGGCATCAATGTGCCGACGCTGCTAGTTAGAGCGTCGGTCCCTGTCTCATATTCTCACCGTGAAATTGCGAGAATAATGCTCAAAACGGGTCAAACCATCGTAAACATGAACATAATTTATCACTAATTCGTGCCCAAGTACATCAAATTCTACGACGATGATGATAGAAAAAACCTTTAAATGTAATCCACAGCTTGTGATGCCCTTCGGTTTATGATGATGAAAATCGAAATTGGAAATATTGTTTAAATCAGTTGCGTACTCCAACAGCTTACTTTCTAGAGGCGAGACACCAGAGTGTACAAGCCTCTGGTACTGGAGTCTGGTCATAGGACACTGGAAATAATATTTCTTTCGCAAACATTTTTGCTTAATTAACTTTCCGACAAATACAAATGAATTCTGAAATTGTCATCTCCCGGAATAATGTGCATCGAAGTCTACGTTAATGAATTCTGTTCTAGAGTTCAAACGATGACCTAAACATCATGACGGCCCCATTGGACGGGCAAAATTTAATAAGATCTCATATGCAATATGATAAGAAAACTGGTAAAATGTTGACGCTTCGGACAGACATGAAACATTGTGGTGCGTAAACCATGGCGATCTCCTGCAGGCACACGCCAGAATCACCTGTCGTAAAAAAGGTCACAAGCAATAGAAACACGGCGTATTCCACTGGTTCAATGAGTTCAGTAAACGTTTCAAGGTGTGTGCTCTATCAGGAGCTTAGTGTGGGTGGTAGATTCAACGGCATTTGAGACTGGAATGCAATAATCCTAATCTACCGCTCCTTTGCCCCTTGAGTCTTACACCTCGTAGCACTCGACTGTTAGCAAATGTTTGCAACAGGCAGCTTAACTGTGACGTAGTATTGTATGTGCTTTCTCCAGGAAAATGACGTATCTACACAAGTGCTTTAGGTGCCATATCGGTTACAATAATGCCGTTAGGGGGGGGGGGGAGAGAGAGAGAGAGAGAGAGAGAGAGAGAGAGAGAGAGAGAGAGAGAGATGGAGAGAGAGAGACAGATGGGGGAGAGATATATGGAGAGAGAGAGAGACACACACAGATGGAGAGAGAGAGAGAGATGGAGAGACACACAGATGGAGAGAGAGAGAGAGAGAGACAGATGGAGAGAGAGACAGATAGAGAGAGGGAGAGAGAGACAGATGGAGAGAGAGATGGAGAGAGAGAGACAGATGGGGGAGAGATATATGGAGAGAGAGAGAGACACACACACAGATGGAGAGAGAGAGAGAGATGGAGAGACACACAGATGGAGAGAGAGAGAGAGAGAGAGACAGATGGAGAGAGAGAGACAGATAGAGAGAGGGAGAGAGAGACAGATGGAGAGAGAGATGGAGAGAGAGAGAGACAGACGGAGAGAGAGATAGACGGAGAGAGAGACAGATGGAGAGAGAGATATAGATGGAGAGAGAGACAGATGGAGAGAGAGAGAGACATATGGAGAGAGAGACAGATGGAGAGAGAGAGACAGATGGAGAGAGAGAGATAGAGAGAGAACGAGCGAGCGAGAAAGAGAGAGAGAGAGAGAGAGAGAGAGGGGGGGGAGAGAGAGGAAGAGAGAGAGAGAGCGAGAGAGAGAGAGAGAGGGGGGGAAAGGGGGACAGAGAGAGAGAGAGAGAGAGAGAGAGGAGGGGAAAAGGGGAGAGAGAGAGAGAGAGAGAGAGAGAGAGAGAGAGAGAGAGAGAGAGAGAGAGAGAGAGAGAGAGAGAGCATAGCGTTGAAGGGACTGCTCTGAAGTAGTCCTCAGCAACGATGATATACATACATTGACCCTATGTAATCAACGTCAAATTTAATGGTTGTCTTCTCAGTTTTCTCTTGTGCATACGTCGTCGACGCTCCATTAGTCAATGAATGATCGAATGATGTTTTGCGGCCTATCGGCCTTTGTAGGTTATGGAAGGCCATTGATCACGAAAATCATTAAAGCTGGTTGAAGTAAGAGCAAATCAGGCTCGATTTCTCTAGGTATTCGTCTTTTACGAAACGCATAGGGAGACTCGATGAGTCCATTCTGATCCCCAACCCACAGGGGGACGCTTCAGGAAATCTCATGGCATTTGTACCCAATGAGGATCAAGCAAGGCGAGGAGTGTTCTCTCTGACTTTGCACCTGGAGACCTCTGTTCTCCAGGTCTCCTTACCTCCTGGGTAGAGGTCTCCGCACCCCGCACCTAACCAGGCCGATTGCCTGAAGCGCATTTCGCCTGGCCAGACGTAAACAAGGATGGGAGGGCAGGGACCGACATTCCATATCCTCTTGCGCGGTCAGTGATGAGCGGCGGGTGTCTGCACCTGCACTGGCTGCACCGTCACCAAAACCTCCCTGCCTGGCCCCTGCACAGTCCGCCCTGCACAGGCTGCCCGCCATGTCGCCCTGTGTCACGCTCAGCACCACACGGGTGTCCTCGAAATGAATCCTTATCACGGCATAGCGGGTAAAACTCACCTCGAAGGAGCACCAACAGCAGTGACTGTTTTGTTTGTTGGTATTTTCAGAGTTTTTCTGGGTTCATTGAGGTCTTCTTGTGAATTCCTGCCTGCAAGACTTTTTTTTAAAATGGAGCGAGGAGGTCGAGACGCCCGCGGAGTGAAATATATGTATGGCAAAGGCACACACATCGAGATCACGCACTCCATGCCAAAAAATATCTTCAACGTGTGCAGTTACTCTGGCTCGTCATGCACACTGGCGATTTTCTAGGTGTCGCTGTTATTCATGTGTCTCAAAGCGAATATCTGTCAATGAATGTTTACGACGAAAATGTTTTATCCTCAATAATACACGTTGCCTATCGAATAAGGTTTTTCGGTACTCTGCACACGCCTTTATATCCAGGTTGACTTCATTGACCGTGATTTATTCTTTTCATACATTTCTAACTCCCATGGAACCGAGTCGCCAACTTAACCTGTTTCTACAAACCGTGTTTTGACTTGTCTTTTGTGCGTTGTGTCAGGGTGCGACTATGCAAAGATGCCTGTTCTTCTAGTCCATATGTGTTTGTCTTGATGACTGTGTCATTGCATACACATGCAGGTAACCTGCCACATGACGCTGGACCACGTATGAGAATGGGTTTCCGTCTGAACTCGTTCAGAGTCTGGTTCTCATTTCCCTTTCTGTTCACCTGAAAAACACATGGAGCGAGTAGAATTTTGCAACCTTCCATAAACTTGGAATCTTGTAATGTCTTCAAGGAGACCCCTGGCTTTAGCTTTCCACACATGACTGCTATCCAACGTGACGTTCTCCCTTCATAGGTCGAGGGCAAGAACAGACCCACTGCGTCTCCTCAAAGGGGTTCGTTAAAGACGAATGACTAGGGGAAAAGGACTCTTGACTTCCACCACCACATGTAATTAAGGTAATCGATGGCCTTACATATTCTACAAAGGCTAATAGGCCGTAAAGTTGCATCCACTGATCCATCCATCCATCCACCCATCCATCCATCCACCCATCCATCCATCCATCCATCCACCCATCCATCCATCCATCCACCCATCTATCCATCCATCCATTCATCCATCCATCCACCCATCCATCCATCCATTAAACCATCTATCCATCCATCCATCCATCCATCCATGCATCCATGCATCCACCCACCCACCCACCCATCCATCCATCCATTCATTCATCCATCCATCCACCCACCCATCCATCCATCCATTAAACCATCCATCCATCCAACCGTTTTCCATCCACCTTACCCATCCATCCACCCATACGTCCGTCCGTCCGTCCGCCCGCCCGCCCGCCCGCCCGTCCGTCCGTCCGTCCATTCATCCATTTTTCCAAGGTGACGAGCGGAGGAAGGGATTGAAACGTGTCGAACGGTCAGTGCATGAGAATTAACACTATTTCATAGGTCTGCAGCGTGATCCACTGATATGTACACTGCAGCTTGCACCCACATATCAAACAAAGCTCTGCTCTAGCCATCATCACCGTCCATCTGTCCATCAGTCCACTCGTTCACGTGCCAGGGGGTGCGTGCACGTTATGCTCGCAGTTCACGTGCCAGGGGGTGCGTGCACGTTGTGCTCGCAGTTCACGAGCAAACTGCCCAGGCTCTTCGTGGAGGCAGGCTTGTGGCTGAGCGTGGGACTTGACTTGAGCGTGGGACTTGACTTGAGCGTGGGACTTGACTTGAGCGTGGGACTTGACTTGAGCGTGGGACTTGACTTGAGCGTGGGACTTGACTTGAGCGTGGGACTTGACTTGAGCGTGGGACTTGACTTGAGCGTGGGACTTGACTTGAGCGTGGGACTTGACTTGAGCGTGGGACTTGACTTGAGTGCGGCATGGTGTCGCTTCCTTCATGCTGTGTCAAGTGTCCGTTGCGCCTTTTCTCAAGCGGCGGCGAGCTGTGAGCCCCAAGCTGAGACAGAGTGACACCTCGAGCACTAGAAGAACCCGCTACCGTAACGTGAGGTACGTGTGAGTACGCATTAAACACGAGCAACATACAGCTGACACGTGTGAACTGTCCACCTTGACTCCCCACTCGCTCTAAACCTCTCCATCTTCTCTGTCTTCGCCTGCCCGTCGCCTGACTCCCCATTGAGGGAGGGAGAGGAAGAGAGAGAGAGAGAGAGAGAGAGAGAGAGAGAGAGAGAGAGAGAGAGAGAGAGAGAGAGAGCGAGAGAGAGAGAGAGAGCGAGAGAGAGAGAGATAGAGAGAGAGAGAGAGAGAGAGAGAGAGAGATTCAAAGAGCAGTGGCTACAGGAAGATGAGTAGAGTTTTACGGCCTATTAGCCTTTGAAGGTCAGTTAAAGTCATTCATACCGAAAATTCAAAACAGTTGGTAAAGTAAGAGCGAGTCAATTCACAACGTTCCTAGTCGCCTCTCACGAATCACGTATGGAGATGCGGTGAGACTACTGTCACCCCCAACCCACAGGGGGACAGTCTGCTCTCTTGCCAACTTTAATGTCCAGCGGAAATGACTCATTCGTGGTTTAAATTAAAGCGCGTATGCTTTGCAACGTCTACATATTTTATGAAGTAATCTGAGATGCTCCTTTAGAGTTATATTCCACACCTAGCTACTCAGAGAGTGTCATGAATATTGATATCTCTGCGTCATTAAATTTGATTTTGTATAAATAAATTTCATTGTACCCTGTACTCTTCCGTGCAACGTTCTGAGAGCTGAATTTGAATATCAATATACATGTAGGCCCAACAGGTGTGGAGGCCACTTAATGACCCCCAATATTATCCGCATAATTTTTGTGGAGATGAATGAAAATATAACGCAAAAAAAGTAGTTGCTCTCTCATCGTCAAAGTAGCACTCAAACGCACACACGGTTTATGAACTCAACTGTCCTTTGCATTTTGCGACTGAGGTTTCTGTGAGGTTGGATTTTTAAAAGACGCCTGCCCGCACTGTGATGTACGTCGGGTTTGACCTTTTGCTCTGCATGGGGAGGTGCACACTGCCTTGATTAAAATCGAAGTTCGACTGTCATAAACTTGGTCACCAGACCGAAAGGTAATAATTTTTCAACCTTTTGTCTGGAATACGTTTCGCAGAGAGAATATTATATCACGACTACAGCTTCAAAGGGTTTGCGCAGTCAACCGGCCGTTTGGAATGCGGATTGTGGTGAGTCACACACTTTTATTGAAAACAACAAATAGCACCATGGGA
Organism: Theodoxus fluviatilis; assembly: GCA_034096865.1. Lineage (NCBI taxonomy): Eukaryota > Metazoa > Mollusca > Gastropoda > Cycloneritida > Neritidae > Theodoxus > Theodoxus fluviatilis. The sequence goes on along the minus strand of JAWQFJ010034524.1, from coordinate 190,175 downwards.
CTCAAATGTAGATACAGCATACACACACTGTGCACATCCGTGCCTACACTATATACCACGCATGTGTCGCCTAAGAATTCGGTCCTGGGGCAGAAGGTACACTAGACATGTTTATTCTCCTATTATCATTCCGCGGAGGCGAGTGAGGTGTGGGATTAACTCCTCTCAAAGGCGCAAACAAGTGGCTGACTATTGCAGCGGTTGCCTTGTCGCCGAGATGGGCCATAAACGTTTCCTGTCCTTTATCGTGGATTAGGAAGCGACATCGACAGCTAACTTCTCGTAGGCGCCCGTCACCGCAGGCCCAGCGCCCCCCAGGGCCTCGAGAGGGCTGTCGCCCTGCATGCCAGCTCCGGGTGGCACACAGTCGCGGGACGCCCACCTGGGCCGTCATGGTGCTCCTTCCACTGTTCTTTTACCATTTGACGTCGAGCTCTTCAATGCCATTGCGTGACCGGGACTTAGCGCAGGGAGTGCAGCTGACCAGGGTATATCTATTTTCGTCCTGGTTGACGTTCTGGGAACAATTCTCAAATGGGAAGATGACTTTCATACTCTCTGTTTATGGGTCATGGGTCTTTTTCGGAGCCACCATGGACATGTCTGTTATAGATGTCTGTCCAAGCTGACTGGCGGCTTGTGCCAGGTAAAAGAATAGCTTCGTAACACACCTCTGGCAATGTGTCAGGTTGTGGGCATCTTGACAGCTAGTTCGGCCAACTCTGGGTCAACAAATTACGAGACGGCACAAGTCAAAATTAACATGCCTCTGGCTAGGGCTGTAATGCATGTAGATGTCGACAGCTAGATGTGTAGTATCCAGAGGCCTAGGAGAATGCCCTGAGATCAGCAGCCAGAGTTTAGTACGGGACAGTATTTACTGTCTCTCGTTGTGCGTGGTGTTATTATGCATTATTTGATTTCATGGGTCTAACTGAAGATGGAATGGCAAAGAGTCTTACAAAAATGTAAATGCATGATGTATGAATTGTACTTCTCGTTCCTTTTGAACTGTAAGATTATCTGTGCGAGAGAAGTCGGAGTTAGTCATATCAGTCTAAGTAGCGCATAGTGCATGATATAGTTAGAAGGTCCCCGTGTTTTCTGCAAAATCTTCACGTAAAGATGGTTTGTAGCCATAGGTTGAGATTCAGTGGAAGATTTGAGAGATACAATCTCAAGATGTGTTGAGGAATAGAGAATCAATGCATTGTGCAATGTTTTGGTATATTTGTATCGTGTTCGGTTGCGGAGGAGCAAAAGTGAGATGATTGCATCTTGTTCTTTGTATGTTTCTGTAATGATTTCCTAGACGCACCTACTGGACAGCCTTTTAAAGATTTGTTGGACCAGTTGTCACTTCGTGAAGATGACTCACCAGGTGCAGCCACTAGTTTTATATCAAGACAAAAACTCTGTGTGCTCTTGGCAATGCAATCTCGCTGTGAGTGCCGCACTCACGCATGGTGTCGAACCGGTATCGCACCAACCCTCACTTGAGTGTCATTGCATTTAATAACTTGGGTAAATGGCAGCAGGAAACTTTTTGCATCAAAAGCAATCGAGTTCAAGGTGATACTGACAGATACAAAGAGGAGGCCTTCGATAAGCCGAAGTTCGGTTTGTTCGAGATGTTATCCAGGGGGCTGTTTACGCTTGTGGAGACTGGTCGACCTCGTCCTGCCAGCCTCGACGTCCGTCTCGATATCAATGGCCGCGTGTGGGAAGTACTCGACGGCGCTCTCTGCTTCACCGCCCTCCACAGAGGCTGCTCTTTATGGCGCCCTCGATGGCAGCCTCGTTCCCACGATTGCCCATTCAGGGAGGACATCAAAGTGAGAGGTGTTTCATTGAGCCATGGAACCACAAACGCACAGAGGCAACGATCGAGGCCGGAAAAGCCAGATCTTATCGAAGGGCGTATATCCGGCGCCTTTGTGCCCCCTCCATCCACGTGGAACGACCATCCCTCCGGGACAAACCCTCAACCAGGAGACAACCCCTGACGTCATGGGGACGGGCAGAGGAGGCCCCGGATAAGGTGTTGACGCAGGTGTAGAAGACCTGGTGACAGGTGAAGGGCTGCTATGCAGTACGAACGGTGCAGCATGTCATCTTCACAGCCAGCCTGTCTTTTCGCGTTACCATCCTTGTCTTCTTGCAGTTTTCCTCCCAACCAATAGCAGCAACATACTATTGTTGTAGACGACTAAATTCGACTGTAACATCTTATTTCTTCGTGTGTGTGAGTGTGTGTGTGTGTGTGTGTGTGTGTGTGTGCGCGCGCGCGCATGCATGTGTGTGTGCATATGTGTGTGTGCATGCATGTGTGTGTGTGCATATGTGTGTGTGTGTGTGTGTGTCTGTGTGTGCGTGTGTGTGTGCCTGTGACTGTGTGTGTGTGTCTGTGTCTGTCTGTTAGAGTATGAGTGTGTGCTCGCGCGCGCGCGCGCGCGTGTGTGTATCTCTGTGTGTGCTCTTTGATTATTCGTGCGTCAAGATTCGTTGGGGATTTTTTTCTTTCTTTCCTGCTATGCATCTATTCATAATTATTGTCTAAACTGAAAACGATTGTATGGCACTGCTGAGTTAACCCGTCTTCATTCTCATTATACCGTATTGTGTTCCACAAATAGCTTGACAACATACTGTATTGGATCAATTCCTCTCTTGGACAGCTGGGCTATTCATTATTTTGTCATAATGATTTGCATGTTCTCTGCCGCTTTTCTTTACATGGTGTTGCATTCTTGAAATCGTGTAGTGTCGTATCGGAGTACTTTGTTCGTTATACTGCATCGCATCGAGTTGTGTCGTGTTTTGTTTTGTGTTGTTGTATTACGTTGTAATGTGTTGTAATGTGATGTGTGGTGTTGTGCAGTGTCCATTCGTAGTGTATGCGGCGCCGTAACACACAGGCAATTTCCGCAGCACAAAACAAAGACGTGGCAGCTAGTCTTGACCTTTGCTTTTGATTTGCATACAATCTAGATGCACCCAGAAATGCGTACTGCATATCTTGATAAACACAGGACTCTACGAGTTGAAATAATGCGGACAGGTGAACCTTGAGTGTCGAGTAATGGTCAAAACATGATGCACTGCTCTCGGAGTCAAATTTGTGGGTTAGTTGCACCACTAGTCCAGTCAGATTGGTTTCGGACCTTGAACAATTTGCTTTAAAGCTGGAACTTTTTAATTTTGAACTCTAATGGTATCTATTATATTTTCCAATAAAGTTTACCATTGTAGCTTGGGGCCAAGTTTTATAAAAACAATGTTTTTAAGTCGCACGAAATCCCAAACTGGTGGCCATTTCGCCAGACACCGCCTAATTGCCCGCCGCAGCGCAGCCGTTCGGTGAGCGCGGCGGTGTTTAATCAGATTTGGACCCCCGCTCAGAACGCCCCAACGTGGCGACTGGGCGCTTCAATTTGCACCTACAGTCAGTAGCTGAGATGTTGCCTTTTTTGCAGCTGCAGGGCATCACAACTACGCCAAATCTGCCAGACTGTATCTCCAGCAGATGATGGCATTGAAAGACACACACCCAAAGGTGTATCAAGACTACCAAGAGGGGCACCACGTGTTCCGAAGAATGTTTTTAAGTCGCACGAAATCACCACGACCTGTTTGGAATGGTTTCATGCAGGAGGCACATGCTGATGGTGTCTACCCTGGAAAGTCGGAGGTCTTTTTTATGCCGATGATTGACATGAGCTCCAGTGACATGACTTGTATATATTCCACATTGTGTTTTGTCAGTGAACAGGCTTTCAGATATAAAGTGACCCCGGTGATCACCTTCGATCAACCGCTGTATCTCAAAGCTCAGGTCATTGTGTCAAGTGCAGCTGATAGTGCTAGTCACTTGCAGTCATTGGTCCTCAGGTTGGGGAATTTCCACACACAGATGAGTTTTCTCGGGTGTATTGGCCATCTCATGGGGGGTACTGGGTTACAGGAGGCTTTGGAACTTGTATATGCAGAGAATGCTGTGGTGCATATCTTGAACGGCAAGGCGTACTCACGAGCTGTGCGGGCACATCTTCTCATGGACGCGGCTCTTAGTGCGATTCTGACATCAGGAGCCTTCGACCTGCCCTGGATCCTCCTTCATCATCAGGCTGATGACGCGCTGCTGGGTCACGAATCAGACGATTCGCCAACATTGATGGACACATCAGTAGCAGGTTGTGCATCCTCAGAGGAGATTGACACCTCAAACATGGAAGCCTTGCGCCAGGTTGGCCACGAAGACCTTGATGCTGCGGTTTGCCTTCTTGAACGACTTGCGGCAGGTGGCATCTCAGCCGAAGAAGCAGCTAACCATGATGTGATATCTAAGATCAACAAACGTCTAGAGAAGCACAAAGAAAGTCTGTCCAGAAGTCGAACAAGCAGCCTCTGGTTTCAGTACCTAGACATGGTAGGCATTTTGAAGAAATCCATCAAGGCCGAAAGAACTGGGCGCTTCAATTTGCACCTACAGTCAGTAGCTGAGATGTTGCCTTTTTTTGCAGCTGCAGGGCATCACAACTACGCCAAATCTGCCAGACTGTACCTCCAGCAGATGATGGCATTGAAAGACACCCACCCAAAGGTGTATCAAGACTACCAAGAGGGGCACCACGTGTTCCGAAGAAGCGAGAGATACTGGGCGGGGTTGTCGCAGGATCTTGTCATCGAACAAGTCCTCATGAGAAGTCTGAAGACCAGTGGAGGCCTTACACGGGGAACGGGTTTCGGAGAGAGACAATGTCTTGTCTGGCTTCTTTCCATGCCTGCTTGTGCTGAGGTCAACTCTGCAATGCAGACACTCTCAGGCATCACATTCACGAATTCGGAGCAGCACAAAGAAACCGGTATAACCAGACAAGCCCGCGACCACAAGGACACACAGACACTTGTTTCGTACCTGACAGACAGAAGTCCATTTCTCTCAGACCCTTCCCTCAGAAGCATCGCAAGTGGGCGGGTTGCAGATGCCACAGCCAATGTTGATAATGCCAAGAATATCGGGAAGAAAATGTTGGATGGCATGACAGAAAAAAATGTGCTTGAGGTTGTCATCAGAAAGAAAGATGTGGCCGTCACTCTTGCTACAAAATTGGCAGTGAGAGTCAATGATGAGCCCATCATTATCGATCCACTTCTTCTCTTTCAACGCCTGTTGAAGATAGCACAAAGCACACCAGAGACCATACCATCTTTGTTCAAGTATGAGATGACCAACCTTCCATGTGCCTTGTTTGACGCCAGTGGACTACCACGACTGGCATCAAAGTCAACACTTGCAGAGTATCTCTGGTCATTTACAAAAGAGGACACCACTTTGCCAAATGAAAACATTAATTTTGTCCTTGATGGAGGTTCACTTCTCCACAAGCTGCCATGGCGGAGGGGATCAACTTACAACCAGCTGGCTGAGATGTATGCAGAATTTGTTGCACGAAAGTACAAGAAAGCAACCATTGTGTTTGATGGGTACAGCACGCAACAAACAACCAAAGCTGCCACCCATGTCAGACGGCATGGTACCTCAGTGCAGGTAAATTTCACCGGTGACATGATCCTTCAAGACACTCGGGAGAAATTTCTTGCCAATCCAAGCAACAAGCAGCGGTTCATCAATCTTCTGAGCGAAATTTTGATGAAATTGGGGTTCCAGATCCACCATGCAAAAGATGACGCCGATTGCCTGATTGTCAAGACAACTCTAGACGTTGCTGCAAGTTCAACCACTGTCCTCATAGGAGAAGACACTGATCTTCTTGTCTTGCTCCTGTACCACGTTACAGACAATCTTCATGGTGTGTACTTCATGCCGAGTGGGAAAAAGGCCAAACTGTGGGACATCAAGGCAACGAGGGCCAAAATTGGGACAGAAACATGCGGGAGAATACTTTTTGCACATGCGATCACTGGTTGCGACACTACCAGCGGGATGATGAACATTGGCAAATCTCTGCCTGTGAAACTCCTGAGGAAATCAACACTGTTTCAGAAGATTGCTGATGTTTTCATGGCAGCCAGTACTCATCAGGAGATAGAAGAAGCAGGGGAAAAGGCGGTTGTGCTCCTGTATGGAGGTGAGGAAAAGGACAGCCTCAATCATCTGAGATATGTCAAATATGTACAGAAGGTGGCCACATCAACCAAATCTTTCCAACCAAGTTCTCTGCCTCCATCATCATCTGCTGCCAAGTACCATTGCTTCCGCGTCTATTTCCAGGTTCAGGCATGGAAGAACCTGAATGATGCGTCCCTGGATCCGTGTCAATGGGGTTGGGAAGTGGCCAATCGCATGCTACTCCCTATGCTGACTGATTTGCCTGCTGCTCCAGAGGAGCTCTTGACGGTCATCAGGTGCAACTGTCAGACTGACTGTTCAACCACGAGGTGCACTTGCCGGAAACATGGCCTTGTGTGCACAGCAGCATGTGGTCATTGTCGAGGAGAAACCTGTGTCAACGTTGCACCCGTGAACCTAGACTATGAGCAGGACGATGAAATTGATGAAGAGCAATGAAAGGGGAATGGGTATGTTATAGACTGGTGAGAAATTGGCTTTCCTTTGAGTTGAAAAGTTTGCAGAAAAGTGTATATGTACCGTGTTTAGAAAAAAAATGAGGGTTCATTTTTTGGTGAACAAGAGCGAAGAAGGGGGGGGGGGGGGTTCGTGGAGGACGGGGGACAAGTGGGGATTTAGAGAGAGAGATTGAAACACCTCACCTTTTCTCAAAAGCATGCATGTCTGAAACCAATATGAGCATTGAATTGAATGCTGTTTGTTTGTATTTTGTTCATTTACATTTATTTTTATGCTTTGTCGTCGTGTCAAATGTCCTGAGAGACATCAAATCATCAATGAAAATGCACGTTTTTGACATATGTTTAATACATCTAGATTTATTTATCATATATTCAGTTAGCAAATGTCAAATGGAAGCTTGAATTAGCACTATACGTCATATTTCTAGTAACTTTGTGTAATAAATGCAAAATAGGGTAAATTTGTGTTTGCGTCATACTTCAGTTCGGTCGCCATTTTCCAGAGCCCAAAAATAAATGTTTGCCCCATCATACTTTGGTAAACTTTTGGGATGTAAAAGTCACACCCTTAAGCAACCCAAAACAGTTGAGTTTGCATTTAAAGCAATTTGTTCAAGGTTTGGCCATTTTTCACCCGAATCTGACTGGACTACACAGCACAACCTTTTTCACCCACATACATATCTAAATCTGAGTAACACAGAGAAAACATATTAATATCTATTTCCCCATCACTCTGTCAGAAATCTTAAAATGATTTTCATCATCTGTCTGGGGAAAAGGTCAAACGTTTTTATTGTAATAATTAAGTTTTACCCTTCCTGTCAACAGAAGAGAAGATAGCAAGCTCCATAAGCCAGAAGCGAAAATGGACCAGGTAGCTTCAAGTCGACCAACAACTCCAGACCATAATATTGATTGCGCCTCTTGTCTGAAACGGCTCATTTTATACATATGTTGGGAATAGAAATGATCTACACGTACCTATTACTAAGTTCTTTTACAAGTACATGTTACGTAAAAGAAAAAAGCGCCATTCGAGCTTGGTAAATCTCAAAATGAATAACTGCATCTGCAATGGCGGTGAAAGATCATGTTCATGGTGATGACGACAACGACCTCCACGTCGACGACATTGACGATGATGATGATGATGATGATGATGATGATGATGATGATGATGATGATGATGATGATGGTGATGGTGATGATGATGATGATGATGATGATGATGATGATGATGATGATGATGATGGTGGTGGTGGTGGTGGTGGTGGTGGCGGTGGTGTGGTGGTGGTCATGATGATGACGACGACGATGATGACGATGATGTCGATGACGACGACGACGATGATGATGACGATGATGACGACAGTGACGTTATGATTCATGATGACAAAGACAAAAAGCACAGCACTGACACCTAGTAAACGTTAATGTAATCAGTTAGCAAAATGAAACTAAGTGTGTTCTTGCTGTGAGCAGACTAACATTTGTCTCTGATGACTGAAAGTGAATGAATGACGTTTAAATATTTGTTCACAAGCGGGAGGTTCTCTCGATGGAATCCAGCGTCATATTTTGCCCGTGAAACTCATGAACGCATTTCCTTTCGAATTTACGATACTTGTTTCTATTCTATCTAATACTCCCTCAGCACACGCCCCTGTTTAGCTTGGAAGGTTTGTGACTGTGCGCCGAGATATATGAAGGCTATAATATTGTGATTTTTACATGTGAAAGGTGTCGGTTTCAAACGAAAAATATTTAACCTGTTGCGACATCATTGTCCCGTCACGCCAGCATTTGAGTGGAAGATGTATAGGCGGGCGGCTTAAAGTGCAAAATCTTGCAGGTGCTTCCGTCTTGTTGCGTCGGTTTCCTCTGGCATTCGAAAGAGGGGGGAAGGCAGGGTATATTGTTTCTCTCCTCAGTTAGGTTTGAGACCACTAACGTCAGAGTGCCTGAATTAAAGCGGTGTGGGCTCATCCATTGTCGTCAGGCGTACTTAGGAGCCCTTGCCACGGGTACCCATAACCAGGGCGGAACTGGCGAACAGTGACGCCGTCCCTGGCTCCGATGCCTCGCCCCCAGGGCATCGGGACAGGGTCGTCTCTCTCCCTGCGCAGGCCCGCCCCCTCCCCACCTTTCTGCCTTCCTTCCGCCATATTTCTTCCTTCCATTCCACCAAGTGTTCCCCGAGGGCTGTCTGGTTTTCACCTGTCAGTCTGTAGTGTCTGGGCGTTTGGTGTACGTGTATGTCTGTGTATGTATTTGTGTGTATGTGTGTATGTGTGTGTGTAAGTATTTGTGTGTGTGTATGTGTGTGTGTGTATTTGGGTGTATGTGCGTGCGTGCATGCTTGTGTGTGTGTGTATGTATTTGTGTGTATGTGTGTATGTGCGTGCGAGTGTGCTTGTGTGTGTGTGTTTGTGTGTGTTGTGTGTGTTTGTGTGTGTTTGTGGGTGTGTGTGTGTGTTTGTGTGTGTGTATTTGTGTGTCTGTGTGTGTATTTGTGTGTATGTGTGTGTATATGTGTGTATTTGTGTGTATTTGTGTGTATGTGCGTGCGTGCTTGTGTGTGTGTATGTGTTTGTGTGTGTATGTGTGCATGTGCGTGCGTACGTGCTTGTGTGTGTGTATGTGTGTGTACGTGGGTGTATGTATGTGTGTGTACGTGCGTGCGTGCTTGCGTGCATGTATGTGTGTTTACGCACGCATGTGCGTATGTGACATTTGGATTGCTACATACATGTCTCAAAATTCCTGCTACCATGCACACAATATCAATCCCTCCCCACTGGGCCGTCCGTGTTGATTGCCCGGATGAAGGTGGGGTTAATACTGGATCTGGGATGCGATTTTACACCACAGGATCTGGGATGCGATTTTACACCACATGATCTGGGATGCGATTTTACACCACAGGATCTGGGATGCGATTTTATACCACAGGATCTGGGATGCGATTTTACACCACAGGATCTGGGATGCGATTTTACACCACAGGATGTGGGATGCGATTTTACACCACAGGATCTGGGATGCGATTTTACACCACAGGGTACTTTTATCATTAAATCGAAAGGAATACCACACTCACTATGACAGTATGAGCAGGACGGTATGAGGAAAGTTGGAACGACATCTGTTAGCACACTAATCCTTGTATGAGGAGTACATGTGGTCTAGAGGTAGCGTTGTTGCCTACCGCGTAGGAGTTCCAGGTTCATTTTCCAGCTGATGCCCGCTTCTGATCTCTCTCCAGCTCTCATGATTTACCTGACATAAAGTTCGCCATGTGGGTTCGGGGTAAGAATTGACCCACCGCGTCTCCCTACGTGATTCGTAAGAGGCGAATAACTGGGGACACCGTGACTTGATTTGCGTTTACTCTAAACTGCTCTAGTGATTTTCATGCTTAATGGCCTTACACAGCCTACAAAGGCTGATAGGCTGTATAACTCTATCCATCTATCTATCTACCTGACATAGAGAAACTGTTCTGTCCTTTCAACAAAGCTTTCCACAATTGCAGCGAAAACGTTCTCTGGGCTAGACTGCATCGATTAAAAAGATATGATGGTGTAGAACTGTACAATAAATTCATATTTAGGAGTCAAGACATTCTGCAACTAACATATATATAAACTGGCACAGAACATACAAGATCCGAATCGACTGCGATCGACCGCCATTGCGATGTTTGGATAAAAAGTTTTCACTTTTACGTCACGAGTAAGAATCCATCTGACTGGCTGTTCGTGGATACTTTGTCACAGGCAATAAGAATAGATCGTGTTCATATTCCGCAGCAACTCTACAGAAAACTCTCCTTGCGACTTCTGAGCGCGATGTTTGCTACGGCAAGAACAGTTTTGCCAACAATCTTGCCGCGTGTGAGGAGGCCTTAACCCAGGAAATGTTTGAGCCATGTTCTGTCGATTGAACGCTCTTGGTTGTGTTTGTGGATACGGGTCATTATTTGACTTCAAGAGGGAGAAGCTCTTTAATTGCCCTCGCCTGTGCCTAGTCATTGTGCCCCATTCCTGCAGATCGACTTCTTGGTACCAGAGACGTAGCATCCGTCTTGGCGCAACTCGTGGCACTTCCACCCACAGTGTGCCAGTCCCGACGTAGAGAATGCGTCTAAAAAAAAGTGTGCACTGATTTTTTTTCTTTTCGTGTCACCAACCCGGAGATCGCACCTGTATTCGAATGGTTAATGCGTAGGCAAGAATTCGGAACATCCTTCCCTCCGTCTAGCCTGACGCAAACTATGTGCATCATTGCCCCTCGCGCTGTCAATCAGCAGACCAGGGAGAGACAAGTAGATCATGCTACCCCTCCACCCGTCCCTCATATCCCAGCACCCTCTGTACCCCCCACCCCCACCCTCCTCCTCCGTCTCAACTGACACCCCCACCCCCCTCCCTCTTCGCCGACTGCCGGCATTGTTCCTGGCAGGTGATTCATCGTGTGCCCCCCGGGGATGTCTGAGTAATGCCGAACCAGGTGTAACCAGTGTGTGCACCTGGCATGTTCTTTGCCTCCTCCGTCTGAAGGCACCGGACCAGGTGGAATGACGTGGCACAGGTACGGTCAGGAAGAAAGTGTAGACAGAGGCAACACAGGTAGGCTGAAGCGATGCAGGTGATGTCACACATTGAAGCGATAACGGTGCAGTGAGGCGACAGGTTGAGTGTGATGACATAACACTGATGCGATAAAGATACATACAGGTGACAGATACAGTGTGATGACATGCACTGAGGCGATAACGATACATACAGGTGACAGATATAGTGTGATGACATGCACTGAGGCGATAAAGATACATACAGGTGACAGAGACAGTGTGATGACATGCACTGAGGCGATAAAGATACATAGAGGTGACAGAGACAGTGTGACAACATGCACTGAGGCGATAAAGATACAGTGTGATGACATACACTGAGGCGATAAAGATACATACAGGTGACAGATACAGTCTGATGACATGCACTGAGGCAATAAAGATACATACAGGTGACAGATACAGTGTGATGACATGCACTGAGGCAATAAAGATACATAGAGGTGACAGATAAAGTGATGACTTAACACTGAGGCGATAAAGATACATACAGGTGACAGATACAGTGTGATGACATGAACTGAGGCAATAAAGATACATACAGGTGACAGATATAGTGTGATGACATACACTGAAGCGATAAAGATACATACAGGTGACAGATACAGTGTGATGACATGAACTGAGGCAATAAAGATACATAGAGGTGACAGATAAAGTGATAACACTGAGGCGATAAAGATACATACGGGTGACAGAGACAGTGTGATGACATAACACTGATGCGATAAAGATACATAGAGGTGACAGATACAGTGTGATGACATGCACTGAGGCGATAAAGATACAGTGTGATGACATACACTGAGGCGATAAAGATACATACAGTTGACAGATACAGTGTGATGACATACACTGAGGCGATAAAGATACATACAGGTGACAGATACGGTGATTACATGCACTGAGGCGATAAAGATAGTGTGATGACATAACACTGAGGTGATAAAGATACATAAACATACAGGTTACAGATACAATGTGATGACATGCACTGAGGCGATACAGATACATACAGGTGACAGATACAGTGTGATGGCATACGCTGAGGCGATAAAGATACATACAGTTGACAGATACAGTGCGATGACATACGCTGGGGCGATAAAGATACATACAGATGACATATATAGTGTGATGACATACGCTGAGGCGATAAAGATACATACAAGTGACAGATACAGTTTGATGACATACGCTGAGGCGATAAAGATACAGTTGACAGATACAGTGTGATGACATACGCTGGGGCGATAAAGATACATACAGATGACATATATAGTGTGATGACATACGCTGATGCTATAAAGATGCATACAGGTGACAGGTACAGTGTGATGACATGCACTGAGGCGATAAAGATACATAGAGGTGACAGATACAGTGTGATGACATAACACTGATGCGATAAAGATACATACAGGTGACAGATACAGTGTGATGGCATACGCTGATGCTATAAAGATACATAGAGGTGACAG
>JAWQFJ010034524.1:160000-167500 GCA_034096865.1 Theodoxus fluviatilis | reverse complement strand
CTCTCTCTCTCTCTCTCTCTCTCTCTCTCTCTCCAGCCTGAGGGCAAAAGTAATCCCAAATCAGCTACGAAATTTGGCGTTTCTAGCCTATATGGAGACGAAAACACGCACACCTCAGGAGGTTAATACTGGAAGCTTTTCACGACTGTTCTCAACGGTCCGCCTGCCCCGTAAACTGCGCGGGCCTGTGCCCGCTGCTGAATGGGCGACTTTCCCCCGAGTGCTGGGACCGCTACATCAAAGAGCGCGCCTAATCCGAGGGCGGTTTTGCCCCATCAGGGGATGAGGGGAGAAGTGGCAGCAGACGCACTCCTGATCCCAGGGCCGTCTCGCCACCCATTCCTTCGCGCCAGCTTCACTTTCAGTCTCCTGCAATTTGCGGCTGGAGGGGATGTCTGCAATTTGGCACACCGACCCGTCATTTAGGTTTCTTTCTTCCACCCCGCTAACTTTTCCATCCTTGCCACAATCCACCCCACCCCACCTCCCCCCTTCATATCCTCTCACTCCTCTAAGAAAAGCAGATAGAAAGGGAGACGAATGAATGCATGAACGAATGAACCAATGAATGGAGTATTACGAGCCCATCGGCCTTTGTAGGCTACGCAAGGCCATTGATCACGAAAAATCGCTAAAGCTGGTTAGACGGATGGACGCACATACGCGCACACACACACACACACACACACACACACACACAAGCACTTTTACACGCATGCACACGCTGTCTACGCACATTATTCGTAGGTGCACCGATGTGTGTGTGTGCGTGCCTATGCGTGTATGTGTGCGTGCGTGTGTGCGCGCGAGCGTGAGTGTGTGTGTATCATGTTTTTTCGCGCTTTGGTGCAATTAGGAGCGGTTGACGATCAATGGTCTGACAACGACAGAAACTCAGAGCGCTGACTTCTGCTCGGCCTTTTCCGCAAATTTATCAATTCCGAATTATTAAGTTTGAGCTCTGTGCATGTCGGCTGTCAGGTTAGGGTTCTGTGTATACCTGTATGCTCATATCAAATTTGCTTTCTTTGTTAACATTGTAATAGATTGAGTGGGATATTGATGCTACAATGTTGTCCTAAAAGGATATTCTTTTTCCTTCCATTCTCATCCACCCACCCCCAATTTTTTTTCGATTGTACATATCTTCCCCAAAAATAAAAATAAAAGTTTTAAAAATGTATATTTCTAGTTAGTCAGCAGGCTGCATGGTGTAACCCCGTCATGGCCAGGGACGTTTTCCCTATCAAAGAAATCAGGCGTTGGAGGAGGGCTTGTTAAAAAGCCATTACCACGAGGGGCCGCTTTGTTGCCTCACAAGCTAGTTGGGGCTGGGGTGTCAATGACGTTTCAGCCTTTGTGTCCCGAAACCACGGGGCACACTCAAGTGAAATGGCCTGTCTGCTGCCCTGTGTTCAGGAACCCATTTCTGATTTCTGACGCCGCGGAGCGTTCGCACTTGGGCTGATTCTGGGCAGGTCGCTGTTGGTGGATACAGTCTTGTCTGACGAATCGTCTAATCCAGCGGCTCGGCCCGTTTGTTAAAGGTCAAAGTCGAGGTGTTAATAGGGACTTGCCTTCTTTACCCGAGTCTAAAACCGCATCACCCTTTACCCCTTTCATCAACGAGCCACGCGATCACTGTAGTTTTAGTACTTGACGACCAGCGCAGTCGTGGTAAATAAGACGTATACAGTCAGATAGCAGCGCCATTTTAATCAACTGCTTACTTAGGAAGCAATCCAACCCGAAGCTGCCTCACGGTCGTATCAAAGGTTTAATGGCACACAACGTACTCAAACTAACAGTAGATTCTTGGATTGGCTCTTTGGTATTCGACTTTGCCGTCAAAATCCTTGTTAAACGACATTCAAGTGTATAGTGTAAACTCTATAACTAAGTGCAATATCAAAGAACACCAGATACATTGAAATTGAGGGAAGAGAGAGCTGAGATGTTTCTGAAGGTGAAAAGTTGATTGTCACTATAAGACTGCTGAAACGGTGTACTCGCCCATAATAGTTGCCTCCTTTATGCAACCAAGAAAACTAGTTCTAATACAAAAAGATTACAAAGAAACTGAGAGCGACTTCTTTTAACAACCAGGGCCAGCAGTAGTGTGTGTGTGTGTGTGTGTGTGTGTGTGCGCGCGCGTGTGTGCATGCATGCATGCGTGCGTGTGTGAATGCGTATTCTCAAATATATGCAATACATGTTACAAAAATGAGATTTTCTTCTGAGTTGTCGAAAAAAACATCTTTGACGCACATTTTTGAAAGCTCATAGATGAAATTGAAGAACATGCATCTAGTGGAATATTTCAACGTGCTGCGTATTCGGTGCCGAAGAAAATGAGGCGGACAGCTTGTTAGCGATCAGGAGGAAGGGTGGGTTTTGTCTGCATGGGTGAGGAGCACCCACCTGACTTGCTCACAGTAAATACAGCAGTGTGGACAATCCAGGCTTAGGGATGGAAGGGTGCTTCGATCGCATCCAAACCGATTACTCGCGGCACGGAGAGGCAAGTAGGTGGATGGGCGCAAGCAAGCAGACCCGAAGTAATTGTTCGATTCTTCTTGTAGCCACGACTTCAGCTGTGCCTGGGTCTCCGAGTACACTTTAAAATGTATGTACTGTGTTGGTAGAGTTCTGCATTGATGTCAAGACAATGAAGTCATATGATTTATTTGGCCTCTTTCGTACACGCGTCACTGACATGAGTTTTCGAGCCTGAAGCAACTATTTCCCCCCTCCCCCCCCCCCCCTTCCCCCGTCTTTATTTTCAAAAAGTATGAGGAAAATTTTCTGGGAGAAGATGTGAATTCCAATATATATTTTTAAAAATATATATATATATAAACTTGGTCTAAGTTTTGATCTCGGTGTTTGTCAGTTTTTGACTTTCAAAATGTTAGTCAGAATAATAGATTTGGTGTTGAATCTTTCGCTGATCGCTTATTTGCCAGATTTATTATTTTAAAAAAAGAAGAGACAGAGCGTACACAATTGCTGATTGATCTACGTCCTTTCAGTGAATGAATGAATGAACGAACGAACGAACGAATGAATGAATGAATGAATGAACGAATGAATGAATGAATGAATGAATGGGGATTTGCTATATGCTGGAGGTCTTCCGTCCACGAAGCTGTTTGTCTGATGCCGTTGCAGCTTCCAAATTCTCTCATGAGTCGTTGCTTGAACCATGAAAGCGAACTGATACAACGCGTACCTGTCGAGTGTATGCACATATTTTTAAGCTGCGTAGAAAGAACAGCAAGATTTGGAATATAATTTCTTATTGAAACAAACGAACGCCTCTAAATTGTAGAAATGTATAAATTTACCAAGAGGAGACGATGCTAATTTTAAAACTTTGTCGTTTTCATCGGATGCAGCCAGTAAGACATTCTGAACAGCTGACCGGTAGAAGTGTTCCGGAGGCAGTCGCTGTTTGAGATTCTTCTTTGCAAACCGAGTCTAGAGGAATAGAGGAATCGGGTGCTTTTTTCCTGTGTTTTGTTGTCTTTGTTCTTCGTCCGTCTCTGCATTATGTGTTTTTCCTTGATCATGCTTTTACCTGGGTCTCTATTAACCCCCAAAGTCTCCTACTAGAAATGCATGTCCTCTTTGATCTTGTACAGTATGCATTTATTCCCGTACTTGTTTATAGGTGTCCGCTGTCTGTTCGCCTCTCTACCAACCTGACTGTCGGATTGTGAGATTTTTCTTCTTTTTAACACGTTTTCCCTATTTTGAACATATTTTTCCTGCCTCATAAATCCTCGGGTGTTACCGAAGGTGGTGGCGCTGGTGGCACATCGCTTGTTCACGGGATTCACTCGACACTTTTATCTGTGACGCCGATGCGCACTGTGCGCAGTGCAAAGATCCCCTCCCCCCTGCCTGTTTACAGGCGCATCCGTCTCAAGTGCGGAGGGATTTGTTACGGGTGGGTGGAGGAGAAAGGGGGAAATTCACGCAGGGCGAGTGGTATTGGGGCTTCTCTCCTCCCCTGCCGTGGCGCGTCGTTCCTCACTGATGCACATGTCCGGACAGCGGAAAGCGGAACGGAAACTCCGCGACTTGCAACGGACGACTAGGGCGGTAAAGGGCCGAAAGCCGTATATAGAATGCACTGCAGATTTGTTCTTTCCAAGATAGAAGTTGTGGATGAAAATTGTGACCGTGGGATTTGTGAAAGTGGGGAGGAACTTGTCAAGAGGAAAGGTTCCGAACAAGAGTAAATGGCAGTGTATGAACTGAAATGTGTGCTGAAGGCCCTGTGAATGTGGAGCTAATGCGAAGAATTGATTTGGCGTCGTTGGTTTAGGGGGACCCAATGAAACTGTGTTTCAAATCTGCGGTGTAAATGCAAAGAACACGGACAGCAAAATCGAATGGAGGATGGATGAAAAGGTGTAACCACAGCAGAAGCGTGATGGTGTGTCAATAGCAAAGGCAGCAGAAAGAAAATAAGTGCCTTAGTTTCAGTAACTGTTAACGCAGTAGCGATGAAGAAATAATAAGTGGCAGAAAAGTAGCAGTATCTATTGTGGTAGAACTGCTCGTGGCAACAGTTTTATTGGCAGTAACATCAGGTGTTTCAGCTATATTAGAAGTAGAGTACTTGTACATGAATTACCAGAGATGCTAGCGTAAGCAGTTATAATTATATGAACGCAGCGCATGCACGAGCAAGAGGAGGAGGAAGAGGAGGAGGAGGAGGAGGAGGATTGGTGTAGACAAATTATTCGACCTTTTCATAGACGTTGAAAAACCCAGATGGAAAACTCTATACATCAGGTGGAGGGAGCGAGAGATGAGGGAAGAACATGATAATTAAAGGGAAGGGGTAGTGATGGGAAGGTGGGCTGGAAGGGCGGGTGTGTGTGATGTTGCTGAGATTAGGGGGGATGGGGGAGGGAGGTGATTGCGAATCAGGGGAGGGGGAGTTGTATGTCATCGTGTCTTGTTGCGGGACTCGCCGTGGCCGCGGGGCGTGTAGAACACGGCCGGCTGTCGCCCCCCGGGGTGGCCCGCAGAGCGGGTGCGGTGTCGAGTTTCCCCGCGTCGTAGCCAGACTCCCTCTCTGTGTCCTGCCACCCTGGTGTGTGCGTGTGGGCATCCCACCACGTTCCTCCCCTCCCCTTCTCTGTCACCCTGATGGCACAATCCGCAAATCGGGTCTCTTCGGTGACAGCGACAGGCTGCTCCCAAGTGCTTCGGTTTCACGGACTGCACGTATTTCCTCGCCTCTTTCCCGTCCCGGTAACCTAGTATCCACAAACCTCCATTACCATCACAGAATTAATTAGCACCAAACCAGTACCACCCCACAAAAATCAAACCACCACAACCAGTATCACCTTTACCAACACCCACCACTACTACCCCCACCGCCACTACCATCGCTACTACTACCACTACTAAACATCCGTCGTCACAACCCCCACTTCCATCTCCACCACGCCACCGCTGCCTCTACAACACCAACTGCCACATTATATAACCACTATGAAATCGTCATTACTCTAATGAAAACCACCACCAATCACCACCACCATTAAAAGACCACCACCACCACTCTCACGACCATTTCTGTCATCACTTTTATCACAACCACCTGTACCACCCCCTCTGCACCCATGGCACGACCACGCTACCAGTACGAGAGAACCACTCTCTCTGTCTCTCTCTCTCTCTCTCTCTCTCTCTCTCTCTCTCTCTCTCTCTCTCTCTCTGTGTGTGTGTGTGTGTGTGTGTGTGTGTGTGTGTGTGTGTGTGTGTGTGTGTGTGCAAGCGCGCGTTTTTTCCAGCAGCAAAAAATGTGTAAGGTTGGTTGGGTGACCGGAAACAAACAACTTTTTTTTCGCCTTATTTCACCGTATAAGACGAAAAAACGGCGTATCGGACGGATGTGTCAGAGTGGTATAGATTTAGAATGAGGGATTAACACTGCGTCGGTGTTACACTACGCTCAGACACTTCCTCCCAGCCTGACCCACCTTTCTTATTCATTCATTGTATGCATGGGGGTGGGGGAGGGGGGGGGGGGGGGGGGGGGGGGGGGTGAGGTGGGGAGCGGAGGGGGGGAGTGAGGTGGACGCGTTTCATTATGTACAGTTGAAGGCTATTTTCATTGTGGGATGCATTTTGTGAACGGAGGGGTAGTGGTGATGGAAAATATGGTTTATCTTGTTCAGTGTTCCTATCTCCTTTCCGTGTGTCGATGTGGTTTTAGTCTTATTCTTCCACCTCCATCAACCCTCGCCATCTCTATCCCCGCCCCCAGTCCTCCTCGGACAATGCGACTGAAGTGTTAGTCTGTTGCCTAAGATGGGCAAAAGGAGGAGGGAGACTGGGAAATGGTGATGACCACGCAGTGCCGAGAATGGAGTCTGACCGGTAGCTTCTGCTTTGGTGTACATTTAAGTGCGTGCTTGTAATAGTGTAAGTTTGGTTCAAGTAATATGCATTTTACGAAATTGTTTTCTAACACTCTCGTACATTCAGTACCTCTCTCTCTCTCTCTCTCTCTCTCTCTCTCTCTCTCTCTCTCTCTCTCTCTCTCACACACACACACACACACACGCACGCTCGCACACACGCACGCACACACGCACGCACGCACGCACACACACACACACACGCACACACACACACACACACACACACGCTCTACCAAAGAAGTAGGCTGTAAATGCAGTGCGTTGACAGGCACCTACTTGTCCCACCGAGTGCCGCATTCTTTTACTAGCGACGAGTGAGTACCGCCGAGTGGTTTTCCGAGTGTCTGTCGTGTTTCGCTATCAGTGCTACATGACCCGCGACGGTCAGCCTTGGCCCCCCCCCCCCCCCCCCCCCCCCCCCACACACACACACACATACCTCCCACCCTCTCCACCCCTCACCCTCTTTTCCCTTTTGTCCCCACAAACCTTTTCTTGTCCAACAGTGTTCTTAGAGCCATTCCTGTTTGTCGCCGTTTTGTTGAAAGGCAGAGAAGACGGGTCAAGTGAAGACAGACACAGACCAGGCAATGTAGCATCAAGTGGTCCTGCTGGGCTTTTGCAATGATTTCTTTGTCCCTAGAAATAGGAATTCCATCGTAGGCCTGCCTGATCGCCTCCTGGTATGTAAAACCTGCTGTGGCGCTGTGTATGTGCGTGCGTGCGTGTGCGCATGTTCTCGTGTGTATGAAATTCATATCTCACCACCACCGCGCGTGTGTGTTTGTGTGTGTTCGCCTGCCTGGCTGTCTGTCTGGCTGCCTGCCTGCCGAAGAGGATTCATACATGCGTGTATATTTTGCATACATATGTAGAACAAAGAGTTCACAAACTTCTTGCTGGCAACAAAACATGAAGTAAATCCCTGCTGTGCAGTGTTTGGGCAGAAAACGCATAAAAGCAGTGGCACTGATGACACCTGCATCAGTTACAAACATACTGAAGGAAGGGTTGAAATTGGCTGAGGTGTTAGGTCACGCTCTACGTT
>JAWQFJ010034524.1:150000-155000 GCA_034096865.1 Theodoxus fluviatilis | reverse complement strand
GTGGCGTGGTGGCGGTGGCTGTCCAGGGAAGGGTCCTCAGCCACGCTCCTTCTGGCTAGGTCTTGGCTGGAGAGGATAAATGCTTAGTGGGCTGGAAGCTCTCAGTCACTGCCGTCTTCTTTCGCGACCAGATGCGCCTTCCGTCTGTTCAGCACGCTGCCCTCCTCTCCACCTTTGAGATTCCGAAACTTGCAAAGTTAGTTCAGTAGCAAGACGATGTCTTGGTACTTCGGTCTTCTTTTAAACAATATCTAAATGGAGTATTCACCTCTTTTATTTCACAAGAGATTCTTTTGTAAGCTTTGGTTTTGTTTAAATACATCAAACTTGTTTGCATTTGCTTTTGTTTTCCAAATATCATATGTTTGTGCTTCATACAAGTGCAAGCGATAACATTTTCGTTTCCTTTAGATTTTCTTCTCATCTATTTCCGTCATAACGTATACGCCGTGCACATGAATATACACGCATACTTCCGTGCGTCTGTCCGTCCGTCCGTCTGCCTGTCTGCCTGCCTGCCTGCCTGCCTGCCTGCGTGCGTCTGTCTGTCTGTCTGCTTGTCTGTCTGTGTCTGTCTACGTCTCTCTCTCTCTCTCTCTCTCTCTCTCTCTCTCTCTCTCTCTCTCTATCTATCTATCTCTCTCTCCCGCCCTCCTTTTCGTTCCTACACTGGCATCCCTATAACACAAGTTTGGCGTGGATTGGAGGGCGGCGTGCGTCACCATGCGCTGTGAAGGGCAGGCAGGGTGGGCAGGCTGTGACAGCCGTTGGATCGGCGGTTCGAGTGTCAGGAAATGCGTGACGTTTTGGAATCTGGGGACAAAACCCCTCACCATTCTATTTGCTTTTGTGATATCATCAAGTTCTCACAAAGTTCAGGTGGCTGGCCCGACGCATGAGGCAACTACTGGGCATAGAAGGGGAGGGGAAGAACCGGTCATCATTGGGGAGACCCGGGGGGACAGGACGGGAGGGACAGGCTGAGAGTCGTGTCTGCTCTGGGGTCAAGTGCCACCCTCCAAAAGGCAACCTGTTGATACAGGGAAAGATAAGCTCACCCTCTCTGTCGTCGTGTCGTGTCCGAGTGGTGCAAAGGGGAACTTGCCTGATGTGTGGGATACTGAGTCGTCGGAGGGTATTATCTGGTAGGGACCGCTCGCGTCTGTGACTGAAGCAGCAATGGCAGGACTTTGCTGTACTCAAGATGGAACTCTTTGACTCTTGCCAAGGACAATTAAAATGAGGTTGGCTTGCGTGGTGCGAATGCAGTGATCGAATTTTGGTTGAAGTCCGCAGCCAACGACTGCAACCATTTGGGTTTTCTTTTGTCGGACACGTCAAGTGTCGGAACAAACGGAATACAGATCATTGTTGTTAATCCATTTACCATGCACTATTTAAACACAGTTTTCCTGTCTGTTTAATGAAGATTTGATCGTAATGACTGAACATGGTGCTGTATTCAGTTTGGAATTTACCTTTCAGTCTTTACCAGCACTGCATTTTCTAAGAACAGGTTCAGTGAAAAGGCACCCGAGACATTTTATTGCTCCTGCATTAGAGGGTGCCATATGTAAGCTCCCAAATTGAATAATTGTGTATACCCCTGATACACATGATTAAGAGTAATGTTTATAACCGATTCATATAAGGAAAGAAAATCGCAAAGTGATGCGAACGCGGACATGCGATGTGAATAGAGGAAATCAGGGGTGGGGGATGGAGTTGGATGGACAAGGTTTCGCGGGTTGACTGAGCAGCACGCAAGGGATTTCCCCGGCCGCTCGAAAGCGCAGTCCCCACACGGTGTCTGCGTGAAGTCAACTGTTGCGGTGTAGGCTTCTCAAAACTAGAAGTCAACCGGAACTGTTCGTGTCGAGCTTTGGCGGCCAGAAGTCTCGGGGTAACCACAGGCCATGGCGGAGGGGGACCGAGGCGGAATGTCGCCTCGCGCACGGGTGGCGAGCCACCCGTTATAGGGGTCAGGTCGGGCGAGCAGGAGCGCAGTGGGGTGGGCTGAGGGTGGTGTTCTGCAGGTTGGGTAAAGAGGGTCGAGATGAGATGGAGGAAAAGCGCGGGCGGGCGAAGGAGGGGGCATATGTTCTTGAGAGTGAATGTAGGGTGAGGGGGAGGATTGAGGTAATGTTGGACGCACTGGAGAGAGATGCAGAAGCGGGAGGAAGGGTACAGGCGAGGCGAGGGTTAGTGTGGTTGAAGGTGAAGGCAAGGACACCAAGTCAACAAGCCATACAAGCAACTTGCACACACTGACTTAGTCCTCACACACCACCCCTCCTCTCACTCCTGACGTCTTTCCCTTCAGTGCCAATACCTCCCATCATTCGCTTTCCCTTTTCCTCCCCACTCCTAGCCCCTCTCCCTGGTTCTTCTATTCAAGGCATTGGCCTCCTCTTCACCACCCTCACTAGTTGTAAGTGGATCGATCTTCAGGTTGACTAGAGTGCTACTTTGGCCACATACACAAAAAGAAAAAAAAGGTCACCACGAAAACCATTCCTTAGGTGGGAGATGTATGGACGTAGAGGTTTGACGAGATTATCCGTTTAAAAGCGTTGACACATTTTCATTTGATGAAAATCAAGTACATAAGTCCGAAACACGAAGGTGCCACACTTTAACATTCATAATGCAAACGTTACAGTGGTGTCTACTAAAACCACATCAAAGCAAAGATTTCGGACTTCTGTAAACATTTTTGAGCTTATTTACTCTGACCTAAAGCAGGCTGCTTATCTAAAATGCTGTGCGGTTTCCGACTTGATACAAAATGTATTGTTAACGGTAATTTGTCTTGTGATCGACGACGTTCAACAAACCTTTTCCTAGAGTGCTGACACTGCAAACAATCACTCAGTTGGAGTTTATAGGTAAATTAATGATTAAATTTCATTAACTTGTGTGCACTGAAATCCTTAAAAATCAGAATAAACCTCCAATGGAAACAATACTTTTATAACCACTGAAATGCCTTCGCACACCACATCGTTGGGATCTGCGTTTCTAGGACTGAAGAGGTGGAGACCTAAGAAGCTTGCTGGCTGGGACTGCACGTGGAGTGACTGGCAAGGTGGAAACAGCGTTGGGAATTCACGAGGAACAAGTGGCAAGGTGGAAACAGCGCTGGGACTGCATGTGGTGTGAGTGGCAAGGTGGAAACAGCGCTGGACTGCATGTGGAGTGAGTGGCAAGGTGGAAACAGCGCTGGGACTGCATGTGGAGTGAATGGCAAGGTGCAAACAGCGCTGGGGCAGCATGTGGAGTGAGTGGCAAGGTGGAAACAGCGCTGGGACTGCATGTGGAGAGTGTCAGCATGTAGAGTGAGTGGCAGGTGGAAACAGCGCTGGGACTGCATGTGGAGTAAGTGGCAGCATGTGGAGTGAGTGGCAAGGTGGAAACAGCGCTGGGGCAGCATGTGGAGTGAGTGGCAAGGTGGAAACAGCACTGGGTCTGCAGGTGGAGTGAGTAGCAAGGTGGAAACAGCGCTGGGGCAGCATGTGGAGTGAGTAGCAAGGTGGAAACAGCGCTGGGGCAGCATGTGGAGTGAGTGGCAAGGTGGAAACAGCGCTGGGGCAGCATGTGGAGTGAGTGGCAAGGTGGAAACAGCGCTGGGAAAGCATTTGGAGTGAGTGGCAAGGTGGAAACAGCGCTGGGGCAGCATGTGGAGTGAGTGGCAAGGTGGAAACAGCGCTGGGACTGCATGTGGAGTGAGTGGCAGCATGTGGAGTGAGTGGCAAGGTGGAAACAGCGCTTGTAATGAATGTGGAGTAAGTGGCAAGGTGGAAACAGCGCTGGGTCTGCATGTGGAGTGAGTGGCAGCATGTGGAGTGAGTGGCAAGGGGGAAACAGCGCTGGGTCTGCATGTGGAGTGAGTGGCAGCATGTGGAGTGAGTGGCAAGGTGGAAACAGCGCTGGGACTGCATGTGGAGTGAGTGGCAAGGTGGAAACAGCGCTGGGACTGCATGTGGAGTGAGTGGCAAGGTGGAAACAGCGCTGGGACTGCATGTGGAGAGTGTCAGCATGTGGAGTGAGTGGCAAGGTGGAAACAGCGCTGGGACTGCATATGGAGTGAGTGGCAAGGTGGAAACAGCACTGGGGCAGCATGTGGAGTGAGTGGCAAGGTGGAAACAGCGCTGGGGCAGCATGTGGAGTGAGTGGCAAGGTGGAAACAGCGCTGGGACTGCATATGGAGTGAGTGGCAGCATGTGGAGTGAGTGGCAAGGTGGAAACAGCGCTTGTAATGCATGTGGAGTGAGTGGCAAGGTGGAAACAGCGCTGGGACTGCATGTATAATGAGTGGCAGCATGTGGAGTGAGTGGCAAGGTGGAAACAGCGCTGGGACTGCATGTGGAGAGTGTCAGCATGTGGAGTGAGTGGCAAGGTGGAAACTGCACTGGGGCAGCATGTGGAGTGAGTGGCAAGGTGGAAACAGCACTGGGGCAGCATGTGGAGTGAGTGGCAGCATGTGGAGTGAGTGGCAGCATGTGGAGTGAGTGGCAAGGTGGAAACAGCACTGGGGCAGCATGTGGAGTGAGTGGCAAGGTGGAAACAGCACTGGGGCAGCATGTGGAGTAAGTAGCAAGGTGGAAACAGCACTGGGGCAGCATGTGGAGTGAGTGGCAAGGTGGAAACAGCACTGGAGCAGCATGTGGAGTGAGTGGCAAGGTGGAAACAGCGCTGGGACTGCATATGGAGTGAGTGGCAAGGTGGAAACAGCACTGGGGCAGCATGTGGAGTGAGTGGCAAGGTGGAAACAGCGCTGCGGCAGCATGTGGAGTGAGTGGCAAGGTGGAAACAGCGCTGGGGCAGCATGTGGAGTGAGTGGCAAGGTGGAAACAGCGCTTGTAATGCATGTGGAGTGAGTGGCAAGGTGGAAACAGCGCTGGGACTGCATGTATAATGAGTGGCAGCATGTGGAGTGAGTGGCAAGGTGGAAACAGCGCTGGGGCAGCATGTGGAGTGAGTGGCAAGGTGGAAACAGC